>VWZW01006868.1:1276896-1343731 GCA_013397115.1 Edolisoma coerulescens
ACGATACTAATCCCCGGTGAAAATGACAAGTGATCAGCAAAGAAGAGGAGGTCTTGATTGATAACCACAATCCACCCAAAATATCCTCGGGAGCAGAGGAAGAGAGGGAGGGAGAGAGGCGAGAGAAACTGCAGTGCATAAACGATCCCTGTGTTCCTACGAGACGGGCTCGCTCGCTCGCTCGCTCGGCTGAACGCGCCCTCCGCCGGGCCGCCAGGAAGGGGCCGGCACTGCCACCCGATGGACACCGCCGCACTCGCGCCTTCTGCGGGGGGAGCCGCCGGGGAGGCCCCTTCCGAAGGGATCCTGGAGAAACTCCTGGGTGGCGGCGCCTCCCTCCCTCCCTCCCTCCCTCCGCCCCGGCGCCGCCCGCCTCCCCGCGCCGCCTCGGTCCGCAGCGCCGGGGCTGCTCCGCTCCGCGGCTGCCGGGACAGCGGCGGGGGCACGGCCGGGAGGGGATCGGCGGACGCGCGACACGCGCGGGGGTCAGCCTGCTCCCATTTACCTCTTGTGCTTTATTTTATTTTTCTCCCTCCTTCCCCTCCCGTTTCCCAAGCGAAGTGTTTTAGGAGAGATGATACATTATCTATTCTTGGATTTTTATAAGGCAAACTGTGGGCCTCGCTGTTGCCATGGGATCTTCTTTGTGCGAACTCTCTGAACTGTGTGGGAACAGTTTTATTTCCTTCCCTTCAGATTTTTGTCTTTATTTTTTTCCCTTCTCTTCTGCAACTCTTCTGAAGATATGTATCAAAATGTAACTGCATTATTGCCAATTAAGATTAACAGCAGCTGCAAGGTGCATCTAATTAGGAATGTTAATTACTTCATGAAATAAATAGTCATTTGCAGATGTTTATTATCCTAAACAAATGTTCTATAAAACATAACTCAAATTCTGACACTCCCCTCAATAAATTTGTTCCCATTCCTGCACAAAGGTGCAGGGAAGTGGGCACCCCTTCATCCATTGCATTTACCCTTCAGGTGCACACTCAAAGGGAAGAGATGGAGTTGCCTGTTCATAGGTACAGGGTTGGATCGGAGGCATTTTGAACTCTTACAACCCATTGTATGGGGTGGGAGCGTGGAGGAATAGGACATAGCTGAGCAGTGTGAGATAAACGTGTACAGTTACATATCTGTTTATATCTTTGTAAATAATACTCTCCAAAACCAGGACAAAGAGGCTAGGCAATATTCTCTTACCTCTTAATCCATCCTGGCTTCTTTTAGGGCCACAGAGAGGAATCCAAACTGCTAAAGTTATTAAACTCCCAATATCTTACAAGGGAAGGGAGAAAAGAAAAAGCTGCACGTGGGAGAATGTGATTTTATTACGGAACATGATAAAGGATTATCGATAGGCAGATAATGTGCCATGCAGAGTCAGTGGGTTGCAGGAGGGGTGGGAGCTGTTGCAGAATTTGTGGAACTTGCTCACACACCGCCCCACCTTGCCTTACGACAGAATGGCATTCTTCACGTCAGACAAAAAAATAGATGAAACTAGAAATGAGTGCAGCAACCAGTAGTCAAAATCCAATGTTAAAACACAAAAATTAATGTGACTGGTTAAACCAGGCATTCAGATACTACTATGATGAGTGATCCATATGCGTGGGCAGGTAAAAGACACATGAAAAACTTTATGGGATTCTCTTTGTGGATCAGTACAGGGCATTTTAAGTTAGCTTAATGACTCATACCATATACTTCAGAGAGCAGGTTTGGGTGCTTGATTTAGAAGCCCATCCATCCTAGCTGTTTGACAGAGTGAGAGGGAAAGACAGAGGGGTTCCCAACTTTGATTCTCACCATTATCCTTTGGGAGAGTTGCTATCTCACCATGGAGGTGCGACGACAGACTCCCAGCACAGGCACCTCCATGACGGGACTTCCGAGAGTCTTCTTTGTGCCTTGACAGAGCGGCAGATGCTTGAGGCTGCTCATACTCTGCAAAGGGCAGAGAGTAGGAAGGAGGTACTTGGGGCTAACCCTAACCATTTGCCTTCAGTTCCTGATGCTTTACAGATTTCTCTTCCACTGATAGCCAAGTCATTTAATGTCTCCATCCTTTTGTTCCTTCTCTGTATAATGTGAATTAACACTGTTCTTATTCATAAGGGTGCAGTGAAGATAAAGAGGCATTAATGTTTGTTAGGTGGTCTTACACAGTGGTCGTGGGAGCTATATAAGTTCCCAGAGAGGCTGATTAAGTGTCTTGCAGAAGAAACGGAAAATGAAAAAGAGTGGAAGCCAAAAGCTGTGAACAAAATACAATGGAATTGCTAAAAAGACTGAAACCAGAGTAATAACACAGAAAAGCTGTAGACCATTCACATGTGCAGAATACAAACCACCTGTGTTCTTGAGTTAAATTTATCCCAGGGTTAAAGAAACTAGATTCAGTTCATTTCTCAGTTACTGAATTGCTATAAATAGCAATGCAGTTGTATGGACACAAGTATAAGATATTTTAATTTAGTTTTCTTTTTATCTCAGCCACATACCTAATCTCTAATTGGCTTCATCCTCCCCTTAATAAGTGTGGTTTTTGCAATATACAAGGGGATCTCCTTTGTCCTCATCATGACTTGTGTTTTCAAGACATTTCACCAAAGAGAAAAGCATTATCTTGTCTGTTTTGTAAATACTGTTTTAATTCCATGGCATTCAGTGCATGCTGAAATGTGTAATATGAATGAGTAGTGTATCTTCTACCTGAACCATGTGTGTGATCTCGAGGCCTTGTGTCTCTTGAGATAAGGAAGAGGCACAAACCACATCCTCATACATACTTCAGTAAGTGTCTTTAAAAGGGTCATCACATTTAATGTATATTAAGGAAAGTGAAACAGTGCAGTCGAAGTAAGCTTCCTTTTCTAAAAGTAATACATATTTAAAATGAAAGGGCTGACAGAGTATATGGCTCTGAAGAACGTTACCATCATGCAGAATGCTCTTGGGTAGTAAATCCAATCTGCTTGAATGGGTACTGCCCAAGAGCTGATACCATCCCTGAGCTGCCAGGAGTTCTACAAAACTTCATGGCCTCATGCCTACCCTGCCAGCAAATCTGTCCAGAGGATCCACAGAGTGACAGGTCTTGATTTCTTGCTACCTGCCTGTGGATTTTAGGTAGTAAATATTGCTTACATTTTTGTATTTATTTTCCACATTTTAGCAAATGCAGTGGGAGAAACAGAGGAACACAAAACACCAGCACTTGCACATTCTCTTGCTGAGTGTGCATATACAATAGAACTGTGACATGATATGAATCTGACAGCATGGAAAACAAGCATAGATTTTTAGATTTAAAAAGTAATGAAATCTGAATTTCCAAAATATGCCTTCACTCCCCCACTAAAAACACCAAACAGGACCCCTGCTCATGTAAAAATCTACATCTGAACCGTTTAATCCTGTAAACTGCATTCTCAATCTAATTACTAAACAGTTTCAGTAAAGCAAAAAGGGCATCATTTTATCTATCTTTTTTCTTTTCCCCTTTTCAAAACACAATTGCATTGATCTTATTAGAAACAGGTTCCCTTTTTGTCCACTTCTGGCAGACTAAGTAGTCTTGAATGCTTCAGAGAGAACAAAGTAAAACCTGAAATCTGCTATGTGATTAACTTCCTAGTTCTTGAGTTCTTGCGTATATATTTTTTAAATGTTTGTATATTTTAAGTTATATATAATTACATTTTATTTGTTGAGTGCTTTATATATTGTACTTTACATATCACATCCTTTTCATAAGTCTAAGCAAGAGTGTTCAAGAAAGAAGACATTTCAAAAAGAATAATCTCTAATTCCATGCCATGTGAAAATTTCAAAAGCAATTTCCTTTACAGAGGAGTGTGACTCTAAAGAGTACATACCTAGTCAGGGAATAATACTCATCTCATAACTAAGAGATTTAATCACTAAAAGTCTTGTTTATAGTCTTAATTGCAATTATGTTTTTCTTTTCCTGAACCACTGTTGGGTTTGCATGGCCAGGTTTTGGTAGCAGGGGAAAGAGCTACAGGGGTGGTTTCTGTGAGAGGCTGCTGGAAGCTTCCTCCATGTCCAGCAGAGCCAACGCCAGCCAGCTCCAGGATGGAGCTGCTGCTGGCCAAGGCTGAGCCCATCAGGAATGGTGGGAACGCCTCTGTGATAACGTGTTTGAGAAGGAAGAAAAAAAGTTTCTGTGCAGTTGTAATCACAGCCAGAGAAGAGCAGGGTGAGAACATGTGAGAGGAACAACTCTGCAGACACCAAGGTCAGCAGAGGGGAGTGACAGAGAGGCTTTGGTGGGTCAACCCACCCCAACCCCATACACCTTTCTGTAAGTATGAGCATGCTGTGCTGATTGCTGAGCTGGGTTATCCCAAATGCTACGGTTGTACCATGCTTTTCTTGTTGGTACCATTTTTGTGTGACTAATTTGGCATCTTTGTGCAGAGAGTGTCAGACAGCTCAGGCTATTTGGCACCTAACTCTGCCAGGGCCTCACTGCTGAGACAGACCTTCTGTGTCAGATAGTCATCAGTTGTAGGTGGGCTGAGCAAAGCATTACGGCACCTATGGCTGAAAAGTGACGTTGCATACAAGCTAAATATCTTGTTATTACTTTAACGCATGCATTTCATTGATTTTTAATGTTTAAAGAAAACAGATTTTACATATCTATGTGTATATGTATGTATATCTATCTATCTATATATATATATTACATATATATTAGCTTTATTGTCCTGCAACTTACTGCTTTAACCTAATATAGCAAAGGATAATGTCAAGGTAATTAAATGCTCATCTCTTGCCCGTTTTTAATTTTGTAGAATAAATGGTTACTTGCTCTTCCCCTAGTCTCTCATTAGAGTATCTCAAAAGAAGATAATACCCATCCATAAGCTGCTTAGAACATATACCTCATCTATTTAATTAAACAGTACTCTGTCACAAGATGAGAAAACTGAAACAATGGGGTGCATTCATGCATTTAAAAAATTCTGTATGTTTCAGTTCAAAGTTGCTTTTTATTTTTCCCTCAAGGAACTAACAGGAGGCAGCAATAAGGGATTATTTTCCTTTGGGGGTCTGTTTAGTTTCAGTGTATTCAGTAATATAAATGTCATCCAATTCCTATGAAGTCTATAGAAAGACTCCTATTGCTTCAATAAGTGTTACAGCAGTCCTGCACTACTGTTGTCTAACCAAAGATCATGAATCGGAGATTTTAAATGCGAGCATTATTTGGAAAAGAGTTGCATAAGAATGACTGACCCAAGTTATCAGAGTAATCCCTCAGTAGGTGATGTGTCCCAGCAGTGGCCAGGGCTGGATGTCTGCAGGTGAAAAAGGCAGGGCTGGTGACAACCAAAAGCAATTCTCATGTAATGCCCCTCCCAACTTCTGACAGCTGCCAGTACAGGGATTTTCACTTTTCATCATGAGAAAATGCTAGTCACAAATGTGAAAAGTGTTAGAAATTAAGAGACAAATTGATCTGAAAAAACCCCCAAACAACCCAACACCCAAGCCCTAAAGGAAAAAGAAGACCACAAGCAAAACTTTGTTGAGTCATCCAGCTGCTTTGTGAAAAACTTTTAGTCTATTCACTTTCTCCTTTTTCATTCTAAAAATTGCCAGAAGGTGGAAAATGTGCCAGGAGAGCAGCTCCCATGGGCTGCTGCTCCCTCCCTGCTGAGCTGCTCCCCTGCCCAGCACACTCCCCAGCACCTCCTTCCCAGCCCACTCCAGCCACTGAACCCTTCTTTTGCTGAAAGCTTTTCCCAGCAGGAAAGGGATATTTCCGTGGCCTCCTGCCTGCCTGTGGGCAGGCCATGGCTGGCAGTGGTAGGGCCAGGTGTCAGGGACCCTCCCCAGCAGCCCCATCCAATCCATCCACGTGGATATTATACACCATTTAATAAATATTGTTTCTATGCACTCCTGGGCGTCTGTCAGCACCTGCCCATTCTCACTCTGAGATGTGGTATTGGTCCTGTTTGCACAAACGGGGTGCACATGGTCATCATATCATTAATGATTGCATAATACAAATTTTATTCCTTTGACTGCAGAGTCATCTGTTGAAGCATTCACTCCCTCATCGCTGAAATAACTTCTGCAGCCTTGGTACTGCTTAACCAACCAAAATGTGGAGTCATGCAGGTCAGGGGAGCAATGGGACTGCCAGGAGCAGTAAGGTCCTCACTCAGATGCAGCTCTATATGAGCAAGTTCCCAAAGAAGTATGGCTACTTTCATCCTGAAATACATTAAGTACTAAACTTTCATATATCAAAGAGCGTGACTGACAAAAACAAAATCAAATCCTGAAATTGCATGTGTAGATGTAAACCACTTTGACAGGAACAGACTAAAATTTAACTGGTTTAATGTTCCTGGGTAAAAATATCCTTTGGAAAGTTATGAAGCAGAATAAGAGATTGCTAAAATCAAAGATGTGTGAATTATCTACCTCACAGAGCTCGTGAATCAATTACATATAAAGCTATACATGTCAAAATTAATTAACCTAAGAAATGTTTATTATTCGGTGTTGTTGATTTTCTGTCTCCCCTCTATACAGGCACACGTGTGCATAGCAAGGAACTTGATTTTGTGCTTACCAATGCATCAATTTAGCAGCTGCAAAGGTTTGTCCCAGTTATTAATACAAGTGATTAGAGTCATCTGCAGTCAATATGTTTTGTAGCTTCATTTTGCTATTTGGATGCCATGGGGAGATCTAGACTTCTGCATATAGACCTGGGCTGCACATGTGGGAATAACTTATCTGAGGGCAGGCAGGGACAACATGTGCAATGGAAGGAGGGAGAGGAAAAATCAACATCTTTATTACGTGTATGACAGGTCTTGGTTGCAAAACCTGGGTGAGAAGAATGTATCAATACAACTGTACTATGGACCACCTATCTAAGGTGGGGACAATGACCATAAAGGAGATCAGAAAGATTATGAAGGCAAGCAAAAAAAATTAATACTAATTAATAAAATTCATAATAATTAATAAAATTAATAAATTAAAGATGATAGTAATACAAAACCTCAGCTGTGTTATGTGAATTGGGTGTTATGGTGGAACATGGTGATTAAAGTTTAGGATAAACAGTTCCTCTTTGGAACAACTAAGCAAAGAATGAACAAGAAGAGAAGCATCTCTTTAAAAAGTGCACAAGACCCAGTTCAAGAGCCAATTATTTATGTACCACTGTACAATAATCACTGTGAAATGATTCATGAAGCAAATTCCTGAAGCAAATCTCCCCAGATCTCTCCGAATAGATATTAAAACAATCTCACCTTCTCTTACTGAAATATTGCTTTACTGCAAAGAGGGACAATACCTAAATATAATGGAAGTTAGTTAAAATGAACTTAAAAAAAATACACCCCAAACGGTAAAAATATTCATTGGTGCAAAGGATGCTGTTCAAAGACATCATGTTACAGGATTGCTGAAAGAATCCATCAGATCCTTAAAAAAGGGCTAACTTGATCCTGACAAATAATAAAGATGAGATGAAAAAACCCCTTCTTTCCAGCATGAAAATCACAGCCCAATAATTGGAAATTATATATAGTAAATTAAATGTAAAGCTATAGCAACTCAGCCCTGACAAAAATGTTGAGAATCAACCCACTAAAAGCATATAGCACAGAGAAAAAATATTTTCAAACTCATTAGAAGATGAAGCTTGCCATCATTGGTAACAGCAGATGATTCAGTAGGATGAGAATCAGCAGAAAAAAATCCAGTCAATAGAGCAGTAACAAGTTGAAAAATAGTCGATTTATAGATATTGTTCTAGTACGTATGAGATGTTTTAGCATCTAAGGGTGTTAAAACGATTATTACTACCGTAGTTTAAAGTATTTTTGGTTTCACAAAAATCTTGTAGTACTCATAAAGGAAACTCAATATCACTATCAAAGTTTTGTAAAAATGCCAGCTTAACGTTAAATAATTTCCAACAAACAATCAAAACATCAAAAATGATTGGGACAAGAAATGAAAACAAAACTGAAAAGAAACACTATACCACTGTATAAATCCATAGTGAACTTTTTCTGGAATATGACACGATTGGTTCACTCTGTCTCAAAAAAAAAGTCTTAATTAGTAATTAGTATTAAGCAAAGTAACTAGCAAGGAGATAGTCAAGTAGAACATGGTTGCTCAGAGAAATGGAGGATGACTGAATAGAGCAGGTCTATTTGGTTTGCAAATATGCTACAAAGAGAAATATGTGAGATCTGTAAAGTTACTGTGTAAGGACCAATGTTTTCAGTACACAAGAATGAGGAGGCAGCCAGTGAAATTATGCTATGACATTTTCAAAACAGATGCATAACAAATAAGTAAATTATATAATTCATTCATTGCCTCAGGACATGTTGAAGGCCAAAGTATACATCAGTTATGAAAGATTAAGTACATTCTGGTTGGAGAGGCCTCTCTTTTGTATTAAACAAGAATCCGACTACAACTTTCCAGCCAGAAAATGCCTAAACTGTGTGCAGCCAAGGCAGAAGGACACAGCAGAGAAAGTCTGCTTCACTTGTTTCTTTCACCCTTTGCCTAGGTTTCTTTTACTAGTCATTCTTAGAGATGGCACAGCGGCCTAGCTGGGTCTTTGTGCTGAATCTCCATGGACATGTTTGGTTTTTTTCTTTTATGGTATATGGAACTTGAAAGTTTTGCATTATTGAAAGAGTTATTGCATATTATGCATGGCTAATGCAACACAGAATCTGGAAACAAATGACAGGGAATGTCACTTGCCTGTGTTACTGTACAGAAATTTCATTTTCCATGGGTGTTTACTTCTATGTAAAAAGGAAGTAAAAAACTGCTACCCAGTAATAATTCCTGAATTTATTCAATGCCCATGTTACAGGTATAAGTAAGCAGACATGAAGGCAATAGGAAGAAAGATGAGAGATCCTGAAAGAGCAGGAAATTCAGGCTCAATTTCACTTCTGTCTGTCAGGCACTGTTAATAAAGATACTGAGCCATATTAATTATACCACTCCTCTCAAAATGGTACAAACCCCCTCACTTTTACATATTTTGTTTGGGTTTTTTTTAATCCATTTATTCATGGCCTACAACCTGTAACCTTACTAGTAGAGCTTCTAGTATTTCAGGAAGGTTAAAAAAACTGTTCATAGGACAGAAACCTTTCTAACGTCCCCTCAGATGTGGAATGACTAAAAAATGCCTTTGTGGGTGATGGCAGCAAGGCAGGGCCTCTGTGTTATTGGTGGCAGAGGGGTTAAAGGAAATGGGCTTTAATATTGCTGTGTGGGGGTTCTGTTGCTGTCTGAATCTTCAAGTCTATACAGGAACATGAGAGCCTCAGTAGGAGAGTATTGTACCCTCCTGAAATGCTGTGTGGCTACAGGACAATTTCACAGCACAAACAAATTTGAGGCCTCACACAGATAAGTAAGGGTGCCAGCTTTTCCTGATGTGGATCTGTAAACAATTCTGTCAAACTTTTGTTAACAGTGGGGTGAAATTCAGGTTTGCCAGGTCCAACGTTTTCATTCTTCTGTCTGTATTTTTTACGTTAAATATTCTCTTGAAATAAACAGCAAAAATAAATGCTACAATTTTAACATGATTGCTACAGAAGGTCTGTGACCACACAGAAAGCAAGCTGCAGACAATGAAAAATGAAGGATCAGCAATTGCTAAGATTTAAAAGAGCACTTCTGTATAACTTTGTTCGGTAGACCTGGAAAAAAAGTAACTTCCATTTCAATGTGTAGTTTTGCCTTGCTTGATCTTAAAATGCCAATTTTTTTCAAAGGCCAGGATTCTTTCTTCTAACAGGGGACAAAAAGCTGTTCCTTATGAGATCAACAGTGACAATGTAGCATTTCCTGAAAGAAGAGAGACAACTGTCAAAGCAAAGGAGAAAGTTTTGTTTTCAGCTGTGAAGAGAGACGAATCAGAATAAGAAAAAAGAATGAAGGCAGAGGATAGTGGCGAGGTCTGAAATGAAGGCAATGTGATCTGAATGTTGATGAAGAGGCATTGACAAGATGAAAGATCTCTCTCTGTCGCGCTCTCGCTCTCTCATTTCCAGTGTGTAAAATCTGTCCTGTTGACACACTCCTGCACTCTTTTTATATCACAGAATTGGAACAAACAGGATTCACAATCAGTGGTGGTGACATAGCCCCTGTGAAATACAGTCACTAAGGGAAGGGCTCAGCACCTGCCTCCTATTCTCCCCCAGTTTTGAGACCCTTCAGTCCATGTAACTGGACTTTATCAAGGTTTGAGAATGCTTCTCTGAGTAATTCAGGCTGATTACAAATAGAGGTCTATGAGGTACTCACAGTTCACACTCACTCTCCAGGGAAACATACAGTACAGTTAAATATTTAGGAATTTTACTTATATGTAATTTATGTGTATTCATAATATAACATAGTTGTCTGTTGGATGTCAGTACTCACAGGAAATCCTGGTTTTGAAAACAAGACAAAACAACAAAACCAAGCAGACACATCCTGTTTGAAAATAAAAGGTTGCCAAACTTTAATGATAAAATACCCACCTTTAATAGTAGGTACATTGAGGCCTGCTTAAGTTCTTGCTTCAACACATGCATTGGGGAAAATACCACTTTCCAGCCATCAAGCCATTCGTTTTCATGGCAGTTCCTTTCAAAGAATCAGGATCTTCAAATCTCCTTTCAAAGGACCAGCTCTTGCTGTGTGCTCAGAACAATGTGTATTTTCCCAGAAAACATTTTTTCACAGTGTAGAACAGCCTATAGCTTCAGATATCATTATGTATATAACATGGACCTAAATGTGTTGTCATATTGTGCAGTATGCAATATACAGACAACAGAATTGTGCATTGAGATTAAAAAAAATATTTCTAAGTTTTGTTGTATCTGAGGTAGTACTGGCTTAATTTTCCTTCTGTATAATGACTTTTTAAAACCAGTGCATAAGAAGCTTTTTTGTTTTTTCCCCCTCTATTATACAGCTGTAGGAAAATTGTGATTTCACTGGAATCAGTCAAGAAAATCAAGGAAGCCAAGGTCCTTTTTCAAATCCTACACTCTTTAGTAAAAGGCTTGTTCACTTTTGTGGCTAATTTTTCTAAAAAGAGTAAAATTAAATTATACATTTATCTGCATTATATATAGGAGTCATGAGGTTTAGTTAGTTAATACTTATGTAGCTTTTCATAAAGGTAGAGTACATTTTATCATTGTTGAATATTTAACAGCAAGTAGTATGCAGAACAGTTTCATTAGAATTTTTCAAAGGCACTTCTGGAAGGTTTCCCTGAAATTCAGTAGCTCTTGGATCCACTCTGATTTACTGAGGTGCTTGAATCAAAGCAGATTTCTTAACTTGATATATTTCTGTGTATATACATATACTATTATTTCATCACTAAAAAAAAAAGTTGTTTAAATTTGCCCATGTGCAGTTACAGAAAATAAATATGACTGCAGAGGATGCAAAATTGCTAGGACATCTCAAACAAAACTGTTGGCTGGTAGGCAGTTGCCTGGAACATCAGACTTCTGGGTACTGTAAAACGGCTGTAACCTCGCTTCCTGGGTTGCCGTGTTAGAGCCTCGGAAAGCCAGGTTTGTTGCTGATAGAGACCAGGTGGTAACGTGGATTTGTGGAAATGCATTGACTCTGGACTCCTCATCTTTTGAGGAATAAAATTCAAAATTAAGTATTCCACTGAGAAGCACAAGTTTGCTCTAGAAGAAACGATAACTGCCCAACCTCACCTTCATCTGCTTCCTCACAAAGATCAGCGTGTCACAGTACTGTCACTGCTACCACTTCCTAATCTGATCACACCCAGGCTGAGCAAAAGGCAAAAATTACAAAAGAAGCCGATAATGTTAATTCAACACTCATCTATTACGATAATTAGGAAATTCCAATCTTTGTTATCAACCATGTTACAACGATGGGGAAAATACAGAGAAAAAACAACCAAAATCATAAATCAAACCAAGTTTCTCTTCTATTCACTTTTTCTATTCTGAACAGAATACCTGACAGGTGGAAGGACAAATTCAAATATTAGTGTTCAAAAGCAGAATGTCTTTGAATTGTCTGCTGTTATGTTTTCTTCATCAAGCTATTTTATGGAAAATTAAAATTCCTACCCGGCTGAAAACACTTACTAGCAGTATCCCATTAAAAAAAAAAAAAAGTGGATAAATCACATATGGAAAAATGTACATCTCTGTTATAACTGTATGTACTATTAGAGTTTGGCACTACAAGCTGTTAATAAGCAATGCATTTTCTCAGGAGATGGGGGTTTGGAATTCATGGGTCAAAGAACCCTCTAAATTTCCAGTAATTTTACTATCTCTGGTCAGTACTTTTACACTATATCACACACTTTTTCACACTGTGTAGTAGGGGCACCTTCTTGCTGGTAGAGAGAGATACAACAGAGAATGAATTAAGGTTAATTGAGGGATTATGGATTGAGAGGGTTTTTTCAGGTAATTTGTTTCCTCTCTTCTGTTTCGTTTCCCTGCAGTTCTTCCCCACAATGGCCTATCTCTCACATGTTTATTTTGTGTGGTTTGACATTACATTAAAAAATCCCACTGAAATAAATGACCAATATTTAACTGTCAGGTTGTTCTGAATCTGTGGCTGATGTCTGACCACATGTTTATGAATTTTTAAAATGGAAATACTTACAGTAAAACCCCCAGGAAAATATTGGGAAAAAAGCCAAAAACCACCTGAAAACCAAACACCAAACCAAACAAACTTCAACTCCTATACAAAACAAAATCTGATTTAGTGATATCAGCAGTGATGGAAACAGTTTCAGGTGCTTTCACAAGGGCATATATATATACATATATACATAAATAAAATATAATGCAGTCTCTTAAGAGAAAAAGTAAAACATTCTTAAGCTAGCCTTTGGCTTTAAATAGAGGTCTGACTATCATTAATGACTGTGAATACGTTAATCTTTGTCAGAGGATCACAAACTTAATACTTATATTGGATTTCAAAGATCTGTCAGAATCAATACCAAGAAAACTTTGCAACGTATTGTAACAAATCAAAACAAATTTTCTGCCACTGCAATTTGTGATGATAACTCTGGTAATTAGGGCAGAACTAATCTACCATAACTTTGGGCTGTCAGAGTGTCATCATCATCCTGAGCTCCAGAGTACCTTTATAGGCATGGGGGAGAAACAGAAGCTGTTTTAGAATGATTCAGCTCATTCTAGTGTAGACATCTTAAGTGAATCTCACCTTTGAAGGATCTATTTCATTCTCTCAACTAGACAGGAAAGTGGATTAAAAGCTTGGAAATAGAAGGTATATGACAGATGCCTAAGTCTGCGTGAGGTTATTCCTGTCATCAATATGTAAAGAGGATGTAAAATAAAAAGCAGAAGTGAATTTCTAAATTTAGAAAGTACAATGTTGCACAAAAAAAAAAAAAAGAAGAGTGATCATTCAATAGTTACAATAGTGTTTGCAAGTAAAATTTTAATAAAATGAATGGAGATTATTTTTAAAAAATTAACCTACCTTTGTGGCCTTGTATGCAGTATAAGGATTCCAAGGTGTGCTAAAAAATCCTGCTCACTTGCAGAAATAGCTTTTTACATGCCCAAGAACACAGAAAAAGAAAAACATATTTTTTGTTGATTTTTTGTGGTGCTTTATAATAGCATACTTATACAGACACTCAATGATTCTTTCAAAATAGGAACTCAGTACTAATATCCTGAAATCTCTAAACACCTGAAGAGCAATTAGGAAATTGTGACTAATAGCCATCAGCTCTAAAAATAAACCTAAAGGCACTTTTTTGTAACCCACAAATAGATCCCTTCTTATACATTCTGTTTACATCTGACATGATGATCAAAGCCTTATAGAAGGAACCTATTTATTTCCTTAAAAAGGAGAATAAAGTAAAGATTATAATAAATTTTCTAAGGAAACTCACTGTTGAAATGTGCTCCAGCATCTACAGTGCTCTGTCAGTGAACATCAGTAAAACTCAAGTAAACAATGTCACTTTCTTTTTCCAGGGATTACTGCATCTCCAAATGCAGGGAAACAACTGAAGTCACTCTCTTTTCAAGAACAAGCTGTTTGATACAGTTTCACTGGTTTCTTCTAGTTACCTGTGGCCAAGGATGATAAAACCATAATGGATGGTTTACACCAGAAAGTAGGTATTAAATATTACATATTCCTGGTTTTGCATGGGATTATTCCTTGGGGATTTAAACTCTTTTCCTTTAAATTTACAACTTAAGTTGTTTTAACTTTTATGAGTGATTTTAAATACTTATGTAACTTTGTCAGAGAAGACAGAAAATAGACCCAGAACTGGAGAAAGACTTATGCATCTCTTATGCTTGCTTCCCAGGACATAATCAAAATATCAACAGCTATTACTTTTCCTTGGGGTTACGCCACTTTAACTAAGTTTATTTTAATGACTGATAACCAGCTTATACTTCTTTCTCTCTTCTAAGTGGCAAGGTGCTGCAGTTTTCAATTGCACAAGAGAACAAAATTTGAATGTTTCAACAATAAGAAATATTATCAAGTGACTTTTTCTTTTCCCTCTTTTCCAGACTGAACTTTGGTTTGCACCCATAACATTTATTTATCTTCAAAGATTAATACTGCTTGATGTCATCATGCAATACTAAGGGTGTGACTAGCTTATAAGAATCTACACATATAAACAAGGAATGATACTGGAGATTATGCTTCCATAAGATGGCATCTAATGGCATCTATGGCTATTGTTTAATTGTGAAGAAAGCAGCAATCTTTGAAGCTGTTTTATTACTTGAGATTATTAATTTTCACACAGTACCTGTAATTTTTCCCTGCAGCCATATTTTCAGATGTTTTTACAGATAAAAGAACTCAGATTTAAGGGGGAATGTCACTTTTGCCCATTAAAGCCAAAAGGAAAAAAACATACTTAATTAAAACTCCTTCCCCAAATTTCTCTCCTTGCCAAAAGGACAGTGTGACATAGCATGAATAAATTCTTAAGTAAGTTCTATTCTGCCAATAAAATTCCAATTTAATGGACACTGAAGCAAAAAGACATGAAAGCTAAGGTTGTAGCTCATTTGTTTTGTCAAGAAGTGGTTGGAAGTGCTTAAGATATCTTTGATTGTAATCAATGTCCTTTTCTCTTACAAATACACTTGTTTTTTTTCTTGTGGTTACAACTATTTGGTCATTAATTGATTTTTCTAAAGCTTGGTTAATTATAATTTGCCTGTAAATGTAACAAGTTTAGACTGAGAAAGAGAAAGGGTCTTCAGTTAAACAGGAGAAAACAGAAGAAAAAATGACTTTTCGGAAAAGAGGCATGTTTATCATCAGGAGAAGGGGTCTAGAAAGAGAAAAAGAAATTAAGGAAATTCCCAGTTCACATTTGAACTTTTTATAAGTCAGGCCTTCCTCCTTACAGTTGGAACTCTGAGTAAACACACACACACACACATACACACACTCTCTCTCTCTCTCTCCCCTTATTAATCCAATCTGATTTTTCACCAGTCAGTGACAGAAAGGACACTCTTAGGAGGAGATCCACTCTTTTTTTGTTGTGGGAGAAGCTGATAGACAATAACAGGTGAAACAGGACTATGAGACAGAGGTATTGTGAGGGTACAGGTCATCTGCTTGCAATGTCTATTAATTATTTCTCAGATTACCTGGTCAAAAAGGAAGTTAACAGGAATCATGTAGAATAAAGTACAAGGTCTATTTTAGAAAATGGTTTGTAAGGTCTTGTTCAAACTTTTTGAAAGCAGAGGTGACATGATAACTGAGACAAAGTGACAACAGTTTTGCAATTGGTCTTCCCCATTAATTGTATTTAGAGCAGATATATTTGTGTCCATTCCCTTCTCAGGCTGCTGAACCTTCAAATTTCTATGATATCTGAATTTCCAGCTGACTTTGGGAGTCCTGAGAATGCTGACACTTTCCTTTCATATCCTTAAGGACATATCATATGATTTGCACCTCTCCTGCCCTGGTATTTTTTCATAATTACTGTGTGCTGTTCAGAAACTCCCATGTTCAACTGTCTGTATTTGAAATGGAGCTGAAATTTGTTCAGAGACTTCTTATGGTTCACTGAATTTTCTTACAACTCCCTTGGGAGCTTCTGAATAGGAGGAGGGCTGGGGGATGACACCAGTATCCTTATTTGCACACCCAAAAGAATGAAAGAATTTGATGTCACCAATGTAGAACCAAGTATTCCCCATGTCAGGTAAGCCCTGAGTAGGCAATCTCTGCTTACAAGAAAAGGATTCGTCCTTATCACTCTTGAGCAAGCACAGGGTAACTCAGGATGTTCTTGGCCCAGTTAAGCACTCATGCCTGCCCTAGATCAGTGGGAAGGCTGAAGCCAGAATGGGTCTTCTCATTCTTGTGATATTTAAAATAAACTGCATTTTGAAAAGAGGTGTTGTAACATTTGTTAAAAGGCTGTATTTGAACTGCTGAGCAGCAAAGGCCTTCTAATACTTTTTTCCTCGTTTTTCCCTTGGAATTGTTAGCTAAGAACACACAACAAAGAGGAGATATAAAAAATCCTTCAACTTTTCAGTGAAGCAGCGGGGTTGCCAAAAATTCATGCTCAATCCACCTCCAAATAATCCTCAGTAGAGCAGTCTTATTATCACTGGTCCCTGAGGACAACGGAGCTGAGAATCAGGCAGTTACACAAAAGCTCCCCCTCCCTCAAGGTGTCTTTAGAAATTTCTCCCTCACAAGAACTAGGTCTGTGTGACCAGAGGATGAAGACAAAATGCATGGCTTCATTTGGCTCCATGCTATGGATCTTCCTAGCCCCAGGATTTGTTCCTCAGCCATTTAAATTAACATAGCATTAAAATATGACAGGATTATGTTCTATGGACTCATTAACACATTCCTCTGGTGCAATGGGAGACAAGGGATGCTTGAACATTCAACCACCCGAGGCATGTATTAATGTGACTGACACCCCCTGCCATGTCTCAATACATTGAAATAAGACTCCTACTGAATACAACTTGGCAATTTACATGCAATTTTTCAAATGTACCATGAAAGTATTTATCTTTTCATTCCACCAAGTAATTCTCAGGTTTGTGATGGGAGAAGAAGCAGTTTTGTCTATGAACCTACTATTAGATTGTAATATTTTCCTCATTCATGTGCTCTTCCTTTCTGTCATAATTTCTTGCCTAACTCCCATGAATTTAGCAAAGCAAACTATGATGCTTCAGGATTCTCATTTTTTCCCCATGATGACTTTGCCTGGCTGCTGCACTCAACAACCTTTCAAAGGCAGGCTGAGATGCTTTCAAGCTTGTTTATTATTAGAAAGCCAAATGGAAAGCTGATCACTGTTCCCCATTCAGTTTCTTAATTTAAGCAGCTCCACAGTTTTGTTTGTAAATACAAACAACCATAAAAGCAACTGGCCACCTCTGAATCTCTATTAAGCCTACAGGCAGTGGAGGATGCAAAACTTGGAACCAAAAGATACCAGCTGTAACCAGCACTTACCTGCAGATCATTAGGTGGCACTCTTCCCTCTGGCTTAGCACTGAAACCAGAGGAGCAGAAAATGAAGTCTGGTTTTGGAGCTGCCATTGTTTTAACAATGCTAAGATACAAAACTGTGATTATTGGGATGTGTAGTCATTAAAAATGTGCAACCATTTTGAAAAGAAAAGGTTGTTGGGCCCAGTAACTTGACCACTTTCCAATAGAAAGGTTATCTGTGTCTAGAGGTATTATTCTGGCCTCAGCTCTTGTGAATGCTACTACAGGTCATCATGTAACAAACAGACAAACACATAACATAGGGAGTGTAGAAAAGCATGGCTGTACCTTAAAGTGCAAGTACCCATTGTTACATATTCCTACTATGACATTCATGTTCAGTTTCTATTGTTATAAACAAGCAAGAAGGCCCTTCCACAAAAAAAAAAAACCACACCAAAAAAACCCCAACAACAGAAAAAAAGAGTTTCTTTCTGAAAACCCAAAGATATTTGAAAACCAAAAAGTTGAATATATTTCAGAGATCAGTTTAACACACCTGTGCATGCATTTTTCTCTAAACACACATGTATGTACAGGGCAAATCAATTACTGTAAGGCAAAATTTTACATAAAAAATTGAGTACAGCATATTTTAAAGCCTAAGGAATGCAAGAATCTGTCTTCTTGTAGTCCTTAGAAGGTAAAACAGATTATCCCCATTTTGTAGAATGCTTAAGCATTTTACCAGTGGTCAATCAGAGAGTTTGTAGCAAGGCCGAGAATGGAAGCAGATCCAGATCTTCAGGTCTCTTTTTTCCTTATCTGTTATTCCTTTTGAGAACAAAGCCTGCAGTGCCCTCTCCAAGATATTATTCAAGTAGAATTGGATATCACTTGAACTTAAGTCTATGTTTGAGACCCTAGGTATCTAGTGAGCTGTTTTATCCAAGACTGAGAAGGAGAGCTCTCTTGCTGTCTTTTGCTGGAAATGCTGAAATTTAGAAGTGTCTTAAGTTTAAAATTCAGTGGAATCTGAGAAGTGCTTATTTTTTTGGACAAAATCTTGGACTTTCATCTGTGATTGCAAAAGTCAGGAGACCTTGAGTCTTCTGGTAAATTCTCATCCTGTGTTTCTGTGTGAAGAAAATTTTTCAATAAGTTTGTCTTCCATAATCACCTTTTGTCCTGCTTGCAACACAGTCTGTTTGCATCTAGAAGACTGCATGGCAGACAGCATCATACTTCAGTGTTCCTTTGGGTTCACTTTGGCCTTTTTAACTTTGTGGGGCCGTAAATTACACCGGAGGGTTCATGGGCTGAGAATTGTCACCTGACTGGAACTTCTCTTTTCAACACAGACAGAAAGCTATGAGTTCAGCTTCACAGAGGAAAATGGGATAGGACAGTAAAAATTAATTGGACCCTATAGTATGAGTGAATAGAAAGCTGAAAGACATCCCGAGCCTGGTGATATTTTTGCACTTGGTTTCCCTCATGCTACATTGTTACTTGTGATACAAATACACAAAGAAGCATAAAACGTGATAAAATTAATGTCTTGGTCTACTTTTGAATGTTTTCATTCCACCATGAATCTGTGCATGAAGTCAAAAAGCTGTGGCACTGTTGGCAAGTTTGAGGCAAATGTAGAACTTAAAGATTTCTGGCTTTCATTACACACCAAAAATGTTTAGCCATGCCTCTCTTCATTTCAAAATAATGAAGGTGAGAACCTACCCTTTCGCCATCAACAGGTGCTCATTTTGCAAACAGCTGCTTCAGTTAAAGTCTTTAACACCATCCATATGCCTATCATCTTCAGCTGTGATGGGAGAAGGATCACAGGAGCACTTTGTTACCTCATTTACATGAAGCCAGCCAGCTAAGCTTTTATACCAAAAAGCTAATTTGATTATTTTGCTTGATTTTGTCTGAACAACTCACAAAAGTTTTTATGCTACTAAAGGTATAGAAGAACAACATCCTGTAGTGAATGGTGTATACAAATAGAAGTAATAGCTTTAATCAGCTGTATATCTTCAGTAAAATATCTGTTTGCTGAATTATTTATCCTTTGTGATTATTTATCTGACTGCAAATAGGGAAAGTAACAACTTTTCTTGGCTGAAAAATTGAAATTTTTACTTCAAGGGTAAGGTATTAAGTAAATGTTAAGAAATGTGAATACATTGCTTTAATCTTTATGAAATCATCAGAGAAGAGCTTTGCTTGGCTTCTAATTCATTACTCTGTAAAATGCCTAATTTTTTTTTTGTTTTTAAGGGAGAAATTTTAACAATGTTTAAACTACTGTTAATAAGCCTTTATTTAACAGTGAAAGTTCAGCATGCTGGATTGTCTTCCCATTACCTTACAGCTTTTCTGTGACAACGCATCTTCTCCCAATTTTATAAAAGTATGTAAGATAAAACTTTCCAAAGCAAACCTATATAGACTTAGTTGTTCTTGTAAAGGTTCTCTTGCATTTGGTTTTGTTTGGCTTTGTAGTTTTTTTTGTTGGGATATGTATTTGTTTTGTTGGGGTTTTTCTAATCAAACGTTAGATCCTTGCAGTTATAGGACACCCAATATCCAAGGGCAAAACCACTCCATTGGTTCTAATGCTTCTTGAAATGCAATAACACAGGCTTAATGTTAAAAGGCTGAAAAAGAGTCTGAAAAGAGTCAAAAGAATGCATAGAATGAAATACTAGATGCCTTTTCTTTTTAATTTGTCTACAGTTAGACATTGAGCTGTTCTTCAAAACTTCAAATCATTGAATTTGTGAGGGTCAGTTGTGCTTCCTGTCAGCAGCATGAAACAGTAAGCAAAAAATATTTTTTTTCTGACTGGTTAAATTAATTAGAATTAGCCTGATTAAGGTGTCTGTTTGGCACTACAGGTATATACACACCTTGTACAATGCAATGTTGGGAACTGATGCATGATTAAAAATCGTGTCTGTGGTCCTCTTAAATTCAGTACCATGAGACTCTGGTTATTCAGGGCACACCAGAGGTTTTAGTAGTTTTCTCTACAAGAAATGTGAGCTTATTTTTGCTAATAGGAAAAGCAAACAGTGTTGAGGAAAAAAAGTGTTTGGGGAAACACCATGAAGTTTGTTCATATGTGGTAAATAGTTCACTTTTTTTTTTTTTCTTAAGATCATAGTAAAATATATTTTTGTATTTCTGCACCATCTTTTCATAAAGATACTTGAAGTTATATTCTAAATGAAATTAGGCTGCAATCTGACTGGAGGTACTAAATCCCTGATGTTTAATCCATGGATATAAAGGCTTTTCCTCATTCACATTAGGAAGAAAATTTTTTTTTAAATTATGGAGGGTTTTCAGAAATAGTCACAAAGAGACATTCTTTACTAAAAATATCATTACATAAGCACTAAAGATAAAAAAATTGTCTTCTTAGGGTTGTATGTTTATATATGCCTTCAGTTTGTACATACACATAAGCTTATCCTCTCCTTTTGTAAGCAAGGAAAGGAAAAGAAAAAAGGGGAAAAAAAGAGAAGTACTTACTTCTGAAAAAAATGTCATCTTTTCTCCCAGCTGACAGATTATGATCTTTCCTTTATTTGCTGTACACTTTTTATGTATGATAAATAACATTCTCAAGCTTTTAGGAAGAAAAATAAAAGGTATTATTTAGTGAATATAAGAGAAATAGTCTGTAGCAGAAAGGTAATTAAACCTTTCCCTCACTGACCTGGCTTTTTAATTAGTATGTTTAACTATATTTAGTAGAAGTATGTAGCACAAAGTATCCTGACTAGCAATATATCATTTAGACATTCCAGTGCTTTTATCGACTTGAAAACAATGCTGGTCTAATTCTGAAAAAAAAGTTCTTCTCTGGTTCTTTATTAATCAGATTGTTTCCTCAAGAACTGTTTGAACTCGTATTCTCTCAAAATTTCCATAAAATATTTATATTGCTAATGTTCAAAACTGCCTCTCAAATATGCGTGCTGAAAGGAAACTACAAAAGGCAAGATTTGGCTGCCTTCACGGGACTGAATATTTACTCTATAAAAAATTCTTGTAAATTTGGTGAAATTAGACAAAGATAGACATTATTTCAGGGAGTAGAGGTAGTAGAAACTCAGAGTGCAGAAGAAGGGTATGCAATTTTAGGTACAAAATATCACGGTGTTTACAAGTGGCCTTTTTCATTTTTCTTATTTAACTTGAAAGAGAGAAAACAAAATAATTCTATAGAAATAAAATTTTGATTACTTATTTATACATTTACAATGTAAAAAAATCAAAGACAATTTTGATATATTTTCATTTTTCAGAAATGCAATATTGACTGTGGCCTGATCTTCTACCCCCTGCTCCCAGAAAAGAACATTCGGCTTCCAGCTCAGAGTTAATTTAATTCCTGTGCATTCTGTTTGTATCAAGGCATGAATGAATATGAGAAAAGAGAAATATAGTTATTTCCTTATATACATTTATGTTTAGCATAAAAATATGATAATTCTGTTTTTCTGAAAGATTTCTTGGAGCAATTTTCAGATCTGTCATTATATACTATTTCTCATTAAGCCAAGTTAGCCCTCAATACTTCCTATTCCTTCCATGTTTAAAGAATAATATGCCAGAATGTTTCATTACACAGCATCATTTCTTAAAGCAATCATGGTAAATTATGGACCTCTTCAATCTTCCACCAAAGAAAAAAAAAAAATTAGGAAGGGAAGATTACAGTTCCTTCCAGGGATCTGACTAAGTCTCCAGCTGTTAGGACAGATGGAAAATTCTGTAAGTCTTTACATGGTAGCCCAAAGAATTGTAAATTTGTAGTTAACTTTTCATATTTCGTTATTCAGCTATCCTTGAATGAAAAAGTGAGTATGAGTATGAGAAAGGCAAAAAGAGGTGTATTTGGTATTGGTTTTTTCATGCCATTGTGGCAGATGGAGGAGAATATTAAAACTACATATAAATCCTTTACTTTAAGATGTCTACTGTTAGTTTTTAAATTAGTTTTTTTTCCTAAGAAAGTTCATTTTGGGTTATAGATAAAGCAAAGAGAAATTGGCTTTAATTGAGTCATACGAATATTGATCTGATGAGGGTATATTCCATTGGAAAGATTTCTGGTGTAATGCAACAACAATGTGTTTCTAGAAACTATTTCTGCTGGAAAACAAAAGAAATAAGAGAAACATAACAGGAGATAAAACAGAAAAATGAAACAGCTTCTACATTCCACCACACTGTGAAATATTAGTTATGTATCAGTCTGCCAGTCACATTCTATAAACATCCAACAATGCTCAGAATCTAACATCAGCTTTTGTTTGTAGTTCTCATTCCATGTTCATTATTCTAAAAAGACTCTTGACTTAGTAAAGCTGAAATAAAAGAAAGAGAATGCATATTGTTGTCAGATAAAATACAGAAAACCTTGCAGTTAGTGGATTGTGACATGCTTGCAAGGAAACTGCTCTGCTGCTTTTCTGAATGTGTTTTTATTGGAACAGTGTGATTTATGTGGGGGGTTGTGGAAAAAAGGAAAAAATGACGTGACTAAAATTTGTTAAATAGACCAGGTACTTAAAATATTATATCTGCTTAGAACATAAACATGTTTTTGATGTGTGCTTATTAGTGCTCTTTTCAGGTCCTTTCATTCTCAAACATTTTACTGAATATCCAAAGTAACTTGAAGTCTGCCTTGGACAAAGAAGGTTTCTTTTAAGACCATGTTTTTAGTCTAACTGGTAGATTTTTATGGTATGAAGTTGTTTCAGGGGAGTTTTAGGTTGGGTATCAGCAAAAGGTTCTTCCCCCCCAGAGGGTGGCTGGGCACTGGAACAGGCTCCCCAGGGAAGTGCTTACAGCACCAAGCCTGACAGAGTTCAAGAAGTGTTTGGACAATGCTCTGAGGCACATGGGGTGGCTCTTGGGGTGTCCTGTGCAGCGCCAGGAGTTGGACTTTGATCCTTGTGGGATCAGTTCCAACTCAGCATACTCTGTGATTCTGTGATTCGTTTAATTTTAGACCATCAGTTCATATACTGGGCACTTAAATTTTATTTCTGAATACAGAAATTCATAGATGCTACTTTATTGGCCAATTTTCTGGACATTCATTTTCCTTGTATCTTTAAAGGCAATAGTCATTAGTTCAGACTTTGGTATTTGGTTTCACTGGCTATTCTGCCCCCTCTGATAAAGGAAACAACCACTCCTAAGTGATTTTCCTTTAAAAATCTCTGTGTTTCTCCCATGTTCCTAAGAACCTTTAACCAAGGCTCATTTCTACCTTTTTTTTTGTGTTGTGTTTCACTTCTTTGTTTCATTGGAAATTGTTGCCATACCAACACTAAACCCAAGAATTAGTAATACCATTAAGTGGTACCATTTAAGTGTTCAAGGCCAGGCTGGATGGGGCTTGGAGTAGCCTGGTCCAGTGAAAGTTGTTCCTGCTTGTGGCAGGGAGGTTGGAAGTAGATGACCTTCAAAGTTCCTTCCAGCCCAAACCATTCTATGACTACCATTGTATAATAGCTGTAAAATTGGTCAGCCTAGTCTGAGGAACTCCAGATTTATTACAAAAACATTATTGGGGGTACAGAGTGTCTGTGCTGCTTTGTGATAGTGAAGACTCTTTCTGTAAATTACTTTGCTCACATGATTTTTCTTCTCAATTTTATAATATGTGCTGTATCTACTCTGCTCATCTTTCCTCATTTTTCACCACAGCAGAATTTCTGCATGTAAGGGAGGAAGAAGTGCACTAGTACAGAAATCTGTCAACTAACCTGAACTTCTTTCATTGGGCATTATCCATTCCTAATTCCCTGGGGTCAAATATATAAACATCAAATTCTTTAACTCTTTAAAAAGACCAAATTGCTTAAAAACTTTAGTTGTTAACTCCTGAGCAATCTAAGTACAGAATGGGCTCCTGGAGGTCACCCTGTCCTCTACCTGCTCAAGCAGGGCCACTTAGAGCTGGTTGCCCAGGACAGTGCAGAGATAATTTTGAATACTTCCAATAATGCAGACTCCACAACCTCTCTTGAGCAAGCCATTCCAGGGCTCAGTCACCCTCACAGGGTGACAGGATGATTATTACATGTCTAGAATGCTAACGAATTGAATGTAACCTATTAAAAATGCGTGGAGAAGGTAATCAATTAATAAAGATATATAGAATAATAATAACAACAATAATAATAAAAGAGCAGCCAATCCAATAAATAATAAATTAAACTTTATTCAATATCAGTCATCTCTGGGATCTCATTGGGTGTTTATGTCATAGATAGCACTATGCAAAAGTAACTATATTTGCCCTAATAATTTGCATAATTTAAGAAAAAAAAAAATAAAAAAAAATAAAATCAGTGCAATTTCTTTGTATGTGTCTCCAGAAAGTCTACCTCACTGTCAGATTGAGCAGGCTGTAATTCAAATCATAACATATTGAAATAAATTTATTTTCAAATATCAAGTTTGAACATGTCACTACTGAAAAAATTTTTGGACTATCTGCAGTAAGCTGAAAACCTGTAGTCCTTAAGTATTCTTATTGTACCTCAATTTGGAAACCCTTGAAGGTTTATACACCTTCATTGTTTGTGTGAATAAGTCACACAAAACATTTTTTTGAGATTATAAAAGGGGAAAAAAAGAAATATTTTATAATTAAAACCTTGCAATTTCTTTTCTTCCAAATGTCCTTCATATACTTTCTCCATGATTACAAAATATAAAGCAATCTGGTTTTGAAACATTAAAATCTTCTCTATGAAATCACAGCAAATTGTCTACACTGACTTATTGTAGACAAGGAAAAGAGGTGCTATGGAAATGCACTGCAGCCTCATCATAAGCAGCACAATTGAAGTCCCAGCAATGCGCAAAATCAGGAAGTTGCTTCCCTTTGATGCTGAAATGTGCCTGTTTTATTCTCTCCTTTTACCTTCCAGTGAATACATTGAGCTTTGAAAAAATGGGAGAAGAGGGGAGATTTCTTGTTGAATTCAGAGTTTTCATGACATCTTCCCAACCTCTTTGTCTTTTATATGGGAGAAATAAAGGTGCACGTGTTGCGCTAGACGCTGCAGAATTAGCTTTTTTCACTCTCCTGTTATCTCAACACCTTCTTAAGGTTAACATTTTGCCTGCAGCATGTGCACATGTTCAGGAAACTCTGTAAATGTGGTGGAAAGATGTGAGACTGGGAAAAAAATAGTTCTCTTTAGTTCTAATAAAGTGCCCAGTACATGAATGGATGTATAGTTTGCGTAATGTTGCTTTAGTTGATTTTTAGTAGGCATTGTTCTTGCAAAAAATTTTCAGGGTATCTCAAAAGTGAAAGAAATGAAAAACAAAATCACCTCTTCATTAGCCATTTCTTACTCTCAAGACTTCAGTAGGAACTGAAAATCTATTTCCAGTGAGTCCAAACCACCTTACTTTTATATAGAATCTTTTATCATTGGGGAAAAAACTGTCCTTGAGAATGAAGGAGAATACAAAACTTAAAACATTTCTTTAAAGTATCCTTCTTCATGTTATGTGAAGGTGATTGAAATTTTTCTAAAGGGAGGAAGAGGCTGAAGTGTTGTCAATTTTTTTTTAATCAATTGGAAATAATAGTAATGTGGTTTTATACCTAAATGTCTCCATAAACCCACTTGTCATGTTTGTATGTAGGTCTACATAAACCAATTCTTTTTAATTACAGGTGAGGAGAAAACTAATACTTGTTCTACTTGAGTATATTTAATGGAACTAGTCCCTCTAGTGCTAGATACAGTTTTGGAGGGATTTGTTGTGTAGGCTATTTAGCATAATTGAAATGGTACAGTGTTAATATTTGGAAAAAAAACCAAAACAAAACCAACATATTAAGACCATACCTATTCCATTTCTCTTGGAAATAGCATATTGAAAAATTATGAAAGTGTCAAGGACAGGGAAACTGTTAAAACAAACAAACCAAAAAAAAGACAGTAAAAGCCTTGGGAACACAAATGAAGAGCAAATCAAGAAATATCTCTTGTTAGTGCCCAATATCCCAAACAATCTGAAATACCTGTTTTAATGGTATAAGCAAATAAGTCTGAAGACAGTGCTAAGTCAGAAAGGGACTTGATTACTGTATGCAGAAATGCTACTCTATTGAAAAAAGAGTGAGAATTGATTAAATGCCAAGTAATTCTAAGGCTAAAAAAGCCTTGCACACATGTTTAGCAGGCCTGAAAAAAGGGCTTTCTGTCCAAGAGGAGGGTTTCTTTGGGGTTTCTTTTACAATTATCTAAGCTAAACTTATAAAAAACATTACTAACATTTCAATGTTTAGTTTAATGCATTCCCTTGAGCTAGGTACAGTTAACCAGGGTGAGAACACTTAAATATTTTCCTAGATTAAAACCTCATAAGCAAGCAAGGGGCTAGGATAAAAAATAGTTTCAAATGTGTTTCAAAGAGCCATTTCAAATTCTCTGCAGTTCCACTGCAGAGACCAATACAAAGAAGTTAATATTAAAAAAAATGCAAATTATTGAACCCTTTACAGAAATTACTTTTTTTTTCCCTAGGTTTGTGATCATTAAAGTAATTAGAAATTTATTTTTGGTTTTTGAAAGAGTTCAGATTTGGGCAATACTGTTTCACTGCCCAGGGAGATCTTTGTCACGCCAATGTGGAATTCTACTGTGGATAAAGGATGTAAGACTGCACTGGGAAGAAATCTTGTGTGATTCTCTGTGGCTCTATTCTGCATCTCTAGTACACACTGGTATACAATAATGCAGGCTATTACTTGAGTAAGAAGGCACATTCACTGGGAGTGGATTAGAAAGCGACGTGAAACCAAGTGGAAAAGAGCTGGATAAAGAAATATTCACGTAAGAGGTTAGAAAGCAGTAACTGCACAACAATTTTGGAAAAGCAGTCTTATGCTTGTAATTGAGAATGTATTGGTGAATTGTCACAATCTTTGGGAAAGATGATAAATGCTTTTTTAAATCCTTGCCATAATGGCTGTAAGAGGATGCTATTTCTAACATCAACATGTCTGTGTGAATGCATTATTGCCACCATGTATCTATGCTATGAAGGCCACACACCAAAACCGCAAATAGTTTGACTGAAGCAAATAATTTCAAGTATAAAACCATGGACTAATTTAAATTTTATATCCTCTCAAACTATGTCAAGATATGTTCATAGAGTCCAAGACTGCTGTGTCTCTGCTGAGCTATGTGCACAGGCGTACAGCAGAGGTGTTACACCCTCCCTAGACAGAGGTATGTAGGCATTTACCATTGCCATTGGCTAACTCACAGATAAAAGGCAAATTGAGAGCCACTTTTATTCCATTTTGTGTGATCAGTCCTTTAGAGCTTAAATTGAGCTTATTAAATAAGGATCACCTCCATATTCAGGGGTTTTTATCCTCTCATAGGGAAGCCTGCCTTTAATTCACAGTTTCTCTCACCCACCTTTGTGTGGTTTAAGCAGCAAAGGATGCTTGTGGAAAGATAGATATCCAAAGTGAATAACTTGAGACAGAAGACCTGAATTAATAATTCACAACATTATGTGTCTTACCGATACTGAATCTTCAGACTTCTAATGAAGTCCAAGTTTTCATCTAGAAACAAATACAACAACAACAACAAAAAAAAAACCCAGAGATTTCTTCCTGTAGGTTAAAAAACCCCCAAACCCATGAAAACCCCCTTTAATTTAATTTCATGTTTTATGGGGTCAAAAGTCTTGGTTAAGCAATTTTTAATGTAATTTATATGCAAATAAGCAAATCATCTGTGTCTTGATTTCCTAAACTAAGAAATAGTATTAACTATATTCCTCCTAAATGTCATTAACCTAAGCACCTTTGCAATAATGAAATGTGGTTTTGGTGTTTAGCTTTTACACAGCCACACTAACTTTTTCCCCCAGAGGATTGCTCTTAATAAACATGTATTTGTTGTCTTTTGAAGGGCTTTCACTTCGTGGAAGTATGAGACACAGGCCTTAGTTGTGATCCTCACTAATATATTTTATATTATAGTCTTATTTACTTGTGTTGTGGAGAAGGTCTGAATCTGGAATGTTCTCTTTCCACAAGAGGTGTACCCTAAATCATGAAGGGCAGTAACACGTAGGTTCTCTCTTTTCCTATTACCATCAGCTTTGCTTAAAGACTTTTACAAATGGCAGTCATAACTGCACATCCCTTTCCTTACTTCTGTGCTTTGGCCTGTTGTTAGCCTAACATTTCCAAAGGAATTTGTAAACCTCTTTCAGGTTCATTCTTTCCACAGTGGATAAAAGTGGATCATTCTGTACTGATCACATAAGTACTTCCTGATCCCTTCATTACTGTGTTTGCCCTTACATTTCTGGACAAGAATTTAAGAGAAATAGCTACTCTGATCATTGTTTGAATGGCATTTAAAAATAAAAGAAAAATAAAACCCTGCCTTTCAAGAGGATGTTCCAGGTTCTGAACCTGGCAACTGCATTTGTGTCAACCTGAATTATGGTGATTGAATGCAGTAGAGCATTCACTGGCAGATGAAAGACACTGCAACGTGATATTTTGAACAATCACTGAAGGCTTTGGGTGAATAAGTCAATGAAACTGGCCCAATTTTCTTTTAAGAACACCTCCTTTCTGATCCCCTGAAAGGCATCACCTTGTCTCTAGTTATTTGTAGAAAGCAGACATTTTCACACTAAGATTTGCATTTAGCTGTTAATGTTTTCAAAACATTATTTTTGCAACTTTTTTTCCACTCCAAGATTTTCAGGCACAAAAAACGTTTAAATGGGATGTTAGAAATAATTGTCCTGTTTTTAGTTAAACAAAAAAAAAATTTGAAGCTCTTATAATATCTATTTTCAAGCAGGTAGTTTCTGAACAGAATTTGGCTTTGTTCCTGTTTGTTGAAATGCTGAGCTCATAAACCATGAAACAATTAGTTGGACTACAAATTAAGTAAGAATCTCTTTCCATTATTGCAGTTAATCCTTGAATGCCAGCTCAACACGAACGAAATTGGCTGGTAGCACACCTGTTGCAGACAGTGATAAACTATCTTTCAGCCTTTTGCCTTGCAGAGTTAAGATTTAAGAAGCTGATTTGGCCAAGCCTGTTTAAAGCAATAACATCTTTTTTGCAGGTAAAACAGTACTTCATTCCACATTAGCAACAGACTGTTTCACTGATTGTGAGGAGGAGAATACCAATGAGTTTTAAAAATACATTAGAAATGTTTTACTAGTCCTTAAAATAAAACATTAAACTCAAGATTTGCAATCTGCTCCCTTTCCAGTGCTCATTGGGATAGATGTTAAGAGGCTATTTTTGTATGTAAAAAATGCTAATTCATGTGAATTGAGGTGATACACACAGGGTCTTTGTACAATACCTCCCCTCAAAAACATTAATAATTTGTGCAACATTTGGCAAGAAGAGGAGCCTCTTCCTTCCATGAAGTGTTAACATAACCGTGTTTTCATAACTAGATAACAAAATCCAGCAATAAATACAACTGTTGGGTGGTCTGATACTTATATTTACATGCTAAAATGTGTTCTTGTAAATCCAAAATCATTCCCTCTAATCCCCAACCTCCCTGGTATTTTACCTGAAACCACATTACTCACTGTGTGATTCAGTTTAAAAGGTGCAATGTTGAAATTGATTATTAAGCACCTCTTTGCAAAATAAATTTTTACAATATTTGACAGAGAAAAAGACAAGAAGACACAGAATATTAATGTCTGAATTACTTTAAGCAATTTTTACCTAGGACCCATGAGGGTGGACAGAGAAGCAAGAGTAGAAGCCCTTTTCTTCATGGTAGCTTTGGGAGTCATGTCATCTGTAAATTAAAAGCTCAGGTATGAACTGGATTTGTACCAAAAGGGCAATATTGAGGATGGTCAGTGTGCTGGATCTCAGAAATAAATACCAGGCCTAATCTAGCTCTCATAAATGTGAATGGAAACCTTCCACTTTATTTCAGGAGAAGATGTATCAGGCCCATGCTGCTAATTTCGTTTTAGCCTCGAGCAATATTGGCCTGAAAGTTAGCCCTGGGCACTGCAGATCTCCATTGTGCAGCTGTAGGAGCTCTGAGACTTGGATGCACATATTTTTATCCATTTTGACACAGATAAATTTATGATTAGTCTCATACAGAAAACAGATTATCTGTGGGCCTTAGAGACCTGAATTCTTTGTTATTCAGGGTTATATCCCTTGGCAGGGAAATTTACTCTCCTTGTCTTTGGCATTTGTCACCTCTTGGTCACGGTTTTACCTCAATTTTTATCTGTGATCTAGTGAGTTTTAACTTCTCTTCATCTATGCATCTGACTTTGTCTCAGTCCAGATGTCATTTTTTGTGACTAGGTAATGAAAGCTCAGCTGCCAGCTTTTATTACAAGAAAGTGCTCTCTCATATGTATTCTAGTACCCTGCATCAAAGCAGACTTTTATTTCAGAATTGCAGTAAGATGCACCTATTTTTTCTCCATCTCTCTAAGTCAGGGAAGTATTCCACACGCCTTTCTGACAAAAAAGGGCAAAACCAAATATACACCAATTAGTAATGCTTGCTGCTTTAAGAAAGCCTAAGCTAGCATTCAGTGAGGGTAAATAATGCAAAGTCTTCATTATTGAGCAGATATTAATGAAATATGAGCACAGATCAAGAGGAAAAAAAAATCTCAAATTACTTGATTTTAAAACCTTAATATTAAACCAATAGGAAAAAATCTGAAGAAGCCTAAAAAGAGAAAATAAGAGGAAAAGAGACCCCCTCCACAGGTGCTACATCAAGGGAACTACCTCTTCAAAAATTATGTGATTAAGTCTCCTTTCACTCTAATCTGCACTCTTCTCACTCAGTGTATAATAATTTTATTACCTGATTCAACCTGCTGTGAAGTGGGGAGAAATCAAGTCCCTCTGTCAGCACAAAAAGGTTTTGATTGAGGACTAAAATATTTATTCAAAATGAAAAAAAGAAAAATAAAAAATAATGAAAAAAAGTTTCTATCCTCATGCCTGTCTCACATCACTAGCAGTTCTGCCATTTATATATAATGGAAAGGGTTTCCTTTCTATAACAGAGAGGTGATCAAATGCAGCTAAACAGCCAGGTAAACAGACACACTTTCTGCTTTTTCTGCTTTTGTAAGAGAAACGGGTGGAAGAATCTTCCTGAACTGAGCTCTGAAGGGGCTGCAGAGGGAAAACTTAATTTAGCAAACCCAAAATGAATTGAGAATGAACTAGACTGGAACATGTCATCATCTGTGAATCATATTTCCAGGCTCGTGCAGAAGCATAAACTGATGTTTCTAGGAATTTTGTAGAAAACTTGAATGCATCAGGGTGACTGCCTAAAGTGACTTCCTCCCTTGTGGTACCAAACCTCATATGTTGCACGTCATGCTGATGCCTGCTGGTGTCACAGATGGTATATTTCTTTTCTCCAGATGTAAAGGATCTGTAAACTCAGCCTAACTTGCATTAGCAACTTCCACACTTCTTCAACAGCTTCTACACCATGCATTTCTGATAGCATAGTCCAGCAAATTTGGTCCTTTTGCAAGCAAAAGAAACAGTTTGGGGCAATATATGCCACCTTCTGAGTGATAAATTTGCTAAGTTGAGTTTATCTGGTCTGCCTCAGTGGAGCTTTGATTAAGTCAATTTACTGCTTAAAGAGAGGAAGGGTCCTTGTTCCCTGCACTCAAGAGTAACTCTGAGTGGTACGAAGGAGATGTTATAATCTATACTTTCCCTACTCCAGTCTTGATGTCTAATGCCCCTGCTTAAAGAGAAAAAAAAACCCACCACATTTTCCGTATTCATTTTTGCACTTGATGATTTGCTTTCTCATTTTTGCAAAGCACAGAGAGCTCTCCTGATGAAAATCAGCCTAAATAAGACTGAATAAGTCTAGTTGCCTGACAAACTGATGAAGTTAGTTTAGTTTTTGTCAAAACTAAACTCAAAAATCTATTCTGGCTGTCTGACTCAACAAATGACAGAAGTACATACTCAGATTTCTAAAATATCCATTGCAGTAGGCAGTGATTACTACGTGCCAACAAAAAGCACTGGTATGTTCAGCTAGGATACAGGAAGGCTAGATTCTCTTTCCATTTTTCCTTAATTATTCATGGTTTTTTCTAATGAGCAGGAGTAACCTTAAAAGACTGTGTAAAATGCTATGGCCCCTCAGAGCTCTCCACAGCTACTCTTTTTTTTACAAAATAAAGTGTTTATTGAAAAGATGCTTTTTCTGTTGTCAGCATGCCCCGTATAATGTAATTAAACTGGGAATTCAAGAGGAAGAGAATACCTTATGCCCCACAGTTTCAAAAATCTAATTCCAGTAAAATTTTTCAGCTGAGCCTTTTTGGCCCACTGAAGCCAGATTTACTAACAGATTCCAAGGAAGCATACTTGGTTTTAATAGCAGAAAACTGGAAATGGGTTAGCTGATACATGTTGTCCTGTGTTAATGTGACAATGAAGAATTGATCCCTGGAAGTCAGAAATGTTAGATTGTTGTAAAATGAAAGAGGTTTTGTACTGCCTCTTCTTTCTTTCGTTTTATTACTCTGTATTCATGCCATTGATCACTCCTGATGGTGCTCAAAGTTACGTTTACAAGTAATGGCAGAGCAGCAACTCCACTGCAGGCTCTGTGTAGAAGAATGCAGTTCAAGTCAGCTATTGTTCCTGTGTTTTTGTCAGCTGTGGTAGTGGCTGAGACTAGAAAACCCTCCTCACTATGGACAGTTGCTTGAAAGATCATACATAATGGGTTTCAAAGCTGAAGTGGTCTTCAACTGTTTTTGACTTCTGACTAGAATTCCAGGAATTAATCTACCGCCTTTTGAGTACATTGGGATATGTGTGCTAACACTGACTGAACAACATTTTGGCATGTATTGGTTCATTTAGGAATCTCAGAACAGTGCAGCAGCAGAGAGGGAAGGGTCCTTTTAGCAGCTTTTATTTGGGAGATATGTAGCCTCTTAAGAGTGAACTTGGCAGCTTTCATCTAATGCAAAATTGTGGATGCCAAAAGCTGAGTTCCAGAGCGATTCTCCAGCTTTCTGCCTCTGTCTGTGAGAAGGTCTTTACTTTCTCACAGACACTGGCTGAGAGGCAGTTGGGAGTTTCTGTAAACTATCTTCCAGGTGCAAGTTGTTGTTATACTAATCAGGGAAATGTTTCCTGTGGTAACTAACCAATCAATGTAAAGAGCTGGATGGTCAAGGGGCCAATGGCCTTGTGCCACTCCAGAGAACTAACATATAAAACCCGTTTATATAATTAAATAAAGATTCCTCTTTCCTCTGAAACTGGAATCAGTGTCGTTCCTTGCCGATCTCTGTCTCGGACAGCAACACAAAATAATTGCATTTAACTGTTATCACTGAGAGTAACTGAAGTCTTTGAAGACTTCTGCTTCACATTGAATCAGAGTCAATTCCAACCATGAAAAATTGATCTGTTGATATCTTGTATTTATTCTTAAAGCAAACATCTAAGCCCTACTTCTTGTTGGGTTACAAAGCAGAGATTTATGAGGTGAAGGAGTTATTCACTTCTTAAAAGCTCAGATTAAAAAAAAAGGGTATTATTTACATTTAATGGTATATGTGGTTTAAAAAAACCATGCAATGTAAGTACACAAACACAGAGAAACTGTGCTAATACCATTTATTAATAATAAAAAACCCATCAGGGTGGGGTAAACTTGTTACTTCTAGGATAGGTTGTCACAACTTAAGGTAGTTCTCAGAAAGCCCAAGTCAGGTACTTCCAGTATTATCTATGAAGCTGAGCAGATTAAAGCAGCTGAAAACCTAGCCCTTGCATGAATGAACACTTCAAGTTTATAAAGGTAAGTGGTGCTGCAATGTTAGCAACTTCAAAGGACTATTAGATGACAGAATAGTTATCACATAGCTTAATTCTGGACTGTCAACCCTTCCTCATCTCTAGAATGGTGCTGGTGGTGCTGTTGCTGGTGTTTTCTTGGTGGCTCTCAGCTGCTCTCTGCATTACAGAAGCTCGAGGTGATTCTGTTGCCTTAGTTTTGCAAATGCTTTCCTGTTATATTAGTAACTACAGGGGAAAAGAATACTCAGTAAGAGCCACCACAGCATCAATTATCATTAGAAAGCATTAGAATGTCATTAGCATTGTAGTCTGTGACTTTCAGGTTGTATTTTAAAAGTGCTTAAAAGCCACAATTTTTTTTTTTTTTTTTTTGGTAGATCTGGTATCTGCAACATTCCAACAATTCCCAGTTTTTAAGATCTTACCCATGGAAATGTGGAAAAGAAAAGAGTGCAGACCTGGTGCTTTTCCCTTATAAGTCAATACAGCACATTCTCACTGCTTAAAAAAAAAAAGTCAAATCTAAAAGAATGTAATTCAATTCTCTATAGAATTAAAAGTGGAAGATTTTAAAATACTTTGTTTAATCTTATCCAGTGAAAAGATCCTTTGTCTTTCTATCACACAAGAGACATCTTCACATATTCCCCTTAAATACTCCTAGAGCATTTTTTTTTTACTGGTAGCACTGTGATCCTTCTACTATCTCAAAAGTGAAATTAAATGTATGCTTTCTCTGCTGGAGAGCATTAAGCACATGCATGCACATGCAAAGGCATATCACTAAAACACATCTTGCTGGATTTTTTTTTTCTCTATGGTTCTTTGTCTTAACTAGCAAACTTATCTTCACATTCTAGGTCAGTGAGAATCATTTTTGTTTTCTATAGTTGCAGCATCAGCCCAGTAGGCTGGTGGCTGACAAAAGAAGCTGTCGTTATATGCTTTTCTCCCTAGAGCAAACTTTATTCATTTTTCTTGGCTCCTTTAAATTATCCACAGACAATACTGCGAGGATTAACATATTATCAATAGACAATACCACAAGGATTAACCTAACTTTTCTTCTAAAAGTACATTAATCTCTGACCTAAATCCTTCCCAAAGTTCACAAGGGATGCTCACAATATATATGCCCAGATTGAGGGTATTTAGGAAATGTAACTGATGTCAGACAGAAGGCAAAATACCTGACAATAGACAAGACCAGTGACCAAAAAGTGCTATTATTGCACAACTATTTGCCTTTCTCCAATTCTTGTGTCTTTTACTGAACTCTTCAATGGTGATAGTTTACTGGTGTGGACTGGGAGTAAGTACATGTGCACTACTAACTGTTGCCTAACACGGGTTCCTCAAACGACTCAATTATGCAGTGGACAGAGCAAAGCATGCCCCCAGCTACAAAAGGCAGAGCATAAAGACCAGCTAAGTAGTACCTCCGTGTTTAAGTATCATGGAGGTATCTTCTGAGGTCACCTCCTTCCATTGACCCCACAACATGTCTCAGGAATTATAGTCCTGACTGTAACACACTTTAGCACGCAAGCCCAGCTATATAAACGTGGCTGGCTCGGAGGTCTTGCTGCTACGTCTTCAGTAAAGGCGGCGCACACACAAAAAGATCCAAAGGCGAGCTCCTCACCCGATGGAGCGGCCTAAGGACAGATAATCCAGGGCGTGCAGGTGGAGACAAAGAAGGAGAGAGAGGGCTTCTCGTATGAGTTCCACAGGGGTTTATTAAAGTGAAGATTCAGGAACAGAAAAGCCGAATTGCACGGGTTTCTGGGAGCTTTTATACCAGGAATGGTAAGGGCGGGGATAAGGGATACAGCCAATGGGATAAGGGAAGGAACGCAGGGCTCACAGTGAATGCACCAATGGGAATAACATAAAGGAGGGACTTAGGGTAGGAACCAATGGGGTGTTGAGTTTAACAGAACTTTCTAGAGCTTTATACATATTAATCAAGGGAAATGAATATTTATAACAACATACATAAAACTGGGAGCGGAGCCCCAGTGGTCTGGGTGACTTGGGCCACTTGCACTGCCACACCACACGGGTGAAAGTAGGAAGTGCAAAGGTTTATCTGTGGTACATGAGTGCTTCCACCCTCAGGCCCAAAGTTGAAGGAAAGGGAAAGGAAACTCAGGGCAAGGAGCATGCTCTGAGGTTTTCTAAGGAAAGTGTGCAGATCAGACAGAGAGACTCCACGAGGACCAGGGGAACAGTGACAGGTGGAGGACTTCTAGTAGCCTCATCAGTGAAAATCTAATCAGTGAAAATTATAGAACACTGAATCAGCTGTCCGTAAAACTATCAAAGGAGAAGGACAGGCACGCTGAACCTGGTATATAACCCACAAATATGAATCAGTGAAAGAAACTCTCTTTGCACTACCATATAAACTAAAGTGGACTCCTGCCTATGGGATACAGGATGGAAGAGCATTTTGGGATCGTGTAAAACCTTTTATGGGGTGTTTTAAGGATTGTTTGGGGGAAGGAGCAAGGTAAGTACAAGAGGCACAAATATGAGAAAATAAAAGGAAAAGGAGATTAAAAGGGACTAGTGATGCCCAAACAGGTTACTGGCAGCACAGCTTATCCTATTCTCCAACTGAATCCCATTTCCAGTTGTTTTAAATGTGTGTGCACTCTGTGTTAGTGATCTGTGTGCATGACCTCAGATGAACAGCAAGCCAGCTTGGCTGAGGGGTGTGAAGTTATGCCAAGTGCCAGCCCACAAGAGAGGCATGTGGTTGAGGGGACTGTGGGGCCCAGGCCAGCTGCTGCAGATGTGCAGCTCTAGGGACAGCAGGCTATAGAGCAGGTTGGAGACCACAGAGTCCCGTGTGTGAGCGTGCATTAGACATTCTTGATTCAATGTGAGGCAGAAGGCTCCAAAGGCTTCAGTTACTCTCAGTGTAACAGTTAAATTCAATCATTTAATACCAGATCCAGCAGCCAAATTTACTCTTAGAGGCTGTGTCAAAAACATCAAAACTGCTAGAAGGGACTTTTTCTCTCAGCTACTCCTTTGAGAATCTTATATGAACAATCAGAGGGGGTGGGAAATACCCACTACATCCTGAAGTCCAGTGGGTCTGGGTACCTCTAGCAATAACAAGCCTGTGCAATTACTTCAAAGGGTAATGTTGGGGAAACCAAACATCCAGGCTTCCAGCTGATACAAGTCAAATGCCACCAATGTAATTATTCTACTTGAGGCACCGATTCAGCAATGTACTTAAATATAATGCAAAAATTAAGCAAAGGTTAAACTGGGATGGGCATCGAATCACAAAAGAAATATTAATCTTAAAATGGTTTATGCACATATTCGTAGTTGGGATGGACATTCATCTTGCCTCCAGTAAAGCTTCATCTGGTGTGTTATCTATCCTTTAATCCTTTAGGGTGTTAAATCTGGGATATTTTTCACAGAGTTGTGATATCTGTTCATTATAAAAAAATGGTGAATTGCACCTGAATGATTTTAGGCACTACAGTTAAAACATCCAAGACAGTTCTCAGCTGCCAGGTCTATTGTCCTGTCTCACTGCACTTCAGAATCTTGATGATATTTTTTAACACTCATCTTGGTTTTATGTTTAAAAGGGACTTTTTGCAACTTTCTTACAACTAAAAAATACTATAATATAAGTAAAGGTAAGACTTGGTAGAGCACCCGGGGCTTTCAAATATTAGCCTGATAAGATTACTTACTTTCAGAGCATTTTTGAGTTTTGAATCTAAATGTGCAAGTCAGAGATTCCAGTGCAGTCACTGAGACTATGCATGCTTAAAGATGTGACACTCAATACTTCTCCAAAGGAAATATTCCTTTTCTCCAAGGACCTCTCTGTGAAAGGAGTCTTGGTTTTGAGATATGATATGTTAATATATAAAGATATTAAAATCCAATGCTGATATGGTTTTTATTCAGTTTGGAGGGGAAAAAAAGGGCATCTGAAATTAGAAGTAAGATCTCTGTCATTTTTCAGGGACCAGATCTAAAGTGTAGGTATTACCCTTCTCCAAAACATAACATTCTACCACTGTGTTGTGTCCTTTCCTGGATGACAGAGGTTAACCATGATGTTCTCACTCACATCCTCTCCACCTGCACATACATTTTATACATATACATATATATATATGTATGTATATACATAAAAACACACAACCACAGTGTCACTTAAAAAAATAAAATCAGACGGTGTTTAGATAAAGCCAAATAATACCTCTGCTAGTTCTTCTGCAAAATACTCACATTAAATTTCTATACTTTATGTAGAGTCTGTCCAGATTGAAATAGGATGCTCTTTAACTTTGCAAAAAACTAACAAATAGACACAGCTTGAAGTACATATCAATATAAAGAACATATCATACACTGATTACAAGATAAAATATCATCATTAAGAGGTAGGAGACCTGCATAGGAGTCGACTGATTAAAGCAAAAGACAAAACAGTTTTAAGATATAATTGCTTTCAATTAATTTCCCAAAATGAGGAGAAGTCAGGAGAGGTGGACATTTAATGGAAACAATTCAGTAGCCTGGAGAATAGCCTTAATTAAATGGTTTTTATTCAATATTTTGTCCTAGGGGGCAGGAGGAAAAAGATATTGCTTCTTACTCAACATCCAATAATTTCCAGGCACCTAATCTGTAGTGACAGAATTGTTCAATTTGCGATTATGATATGGCCTTGGCCTTTTGCAATTACCTCATTTTTTCAGACACAATGAAACTTGCCATTCACATCAATACAGTGTTTCAGAAAAGAAAAAAAAATAGAAAAACAAAACTTGCCAGAGTATTTAATAGTAGATTCTCTTCATTAAACAATAAAACCTATGCACGGCCACTTGGTCAGATTAGAAGCAGTTTAGTGGTGCAGCTGCTATGATCAGCACTCAGGACACTCACCCAGGACTGTCCTTAGCTGATGGATCGTAGAGGTGCTAGAAGCCTGACAAACACATTACTATCAAATCCATCTGCAGCAAGGCAGCTCCTAAGAGAGTTATTGTAACAGTTTATGTTGTCACCTTCCACTCTCACTTTTAAAGCTGCTCAGGGCAGAGAGGAAACACCCAGATTCCTTTAGGTTAAAAGCAGTGTGATTTCAAGGGCAGAGAAAAATTTATTCATTCTCCTCTCATTTCTCATTTAATGCAGTGAAACTGTTTTGCAGAGAAGCAGCAGGACGGAGACGTATAGACATCATATTGCCGAAAAAAATGAAAAAAATCTAACCTGATAAGCTTATCTTTTCCTCTGAAACTGTAGAGTAACATATGCAGAATGCAATAACAATTTCCAAAGTGAAAATTTTCACACAGAATAGCTTATCTGCTAAACAGAAATAAAACATGCACTGCCCAGGTCTTAAAATGCTGGTTATTTTCAACTTGACTGTGAATAGAGAAAGAAGTAGCACAAACTTTGTCATGCTTAATTTTCTTCACAGAAAAACAAGGTGACAAGGAATTTGCTTTCTTTAAATACAGGCTGTGCAGCTATCTTGTTATCAGGGGTGAAACAAAAGGGTTTGTTACCTATCAACCCACTTTTCTGTGAGATAACTCTTGCCCCTTGCTTACAGAGTAATATCTGGCATTTAAAAGTTGTTATCTTTAAATAATTTCATAGTTATTCATCTGTAACATTAATATTCATTGTTATGTAGTACTGATGTTATGTAGCAATGAGGACCTAACAAAGAATTTTGTCTGATAGAAACTGTCACACCAGTTAATGGCTTAGTTAAATTTAGATCTTAAAGGATGCTGGAAGTCAAAACCGGGTATATTTCCAGGTTGTATTTAGGTCAAGATATATATTTCTTTACTGTAAAATTTTCAATTAAAATTGGAGATCTAGTCTCTGCAAATACAACTACACGTGAACACTCCTCAACACCTTGGGGATTTTTGTTCCAGTTCCTCATTTTGTTTGTGACAATTCCCACATTTAACAATCTAATTACATTTCCAGGTTAGCTATTTTAGCTTTGTTCTTTTAAATCTAAGAAAAAGCTGAATTTTTACAATATTCTATTCCTACAAATAAACCGATACTCAGCAGTATGTATCTGCCCTCTAATATCATTGTAGATCTTGTTCTATTGGATTTAATTTCTTTGTTTCTTGTGTACAAGGGGCTCCAATGACTCTTCCATAATTCGTTATATGATTGAGATATTTGGACTGACCCCATTCTATAATTTTTACCATCATGTTGATGGTGCTAAGACTTTCTCTATGTCAACATGTTTCTAACATCATCTTTATCATGTGAATTCTGAAAATGTTGGGTGTTTCTAAGACCATCCTTTCTGTCATTCAAGCCTGTAATTGACTTTGTTTTTACCTGAACTTTGCCTTTGAAATACACATCTGTGTGATCTTTAAGTATTTTTGATCCATTTTCCCTAAAACTTCCAACATATGAAATCTCTTCTTTATGTAATACCTTTTGCTCCATAAGAACTGTTTTAAGTAGACTTTTTGGTATCACACTCCCTTGTCCTTAACTTGTCTATGAAGTATTTTTTAATAAGATGGTGAAAAAGCCACTCGTCTCCATGAGGCACCTGTTGAACATCCATTTCTCTCCCCTCTCAGCACACATTACCCTGAAACTACAGTTCCCATGACAGCTTTAGCAGATGTTTCTGGCTTCACTCAGCATTCAGTTGAGACTGAATTTTGCCTGAATTATAGGCAAGCAGGAACTTCTAGCACAGTTTTTCCTAACACACCGTGTGCCCATTATACCCCAAATAACAGCCCAAAGCTGCAATTCTCTTCAGGGCTGATATGTGCCACATCAGTCTTTGCCAAGTGCCAGGAGACCCACCCTGTCACTCGCCTTACCTCGCTACAATCGTGACTCTAATGATTTACATCTAAAGGCATCTGGAAAGACAAGAATGTACTTTTCCATTAATGACTGCTAGGACCCATGAGATTAAGGAAGGAGAGGAGCTGTATCGTTGTTTTTGTTTTTTCCTATTCAGTTGTGACCTTTAGTTCTGCCTCCCTTCTTTTAGATAAACTCTGTGGATAATATAATAAAAAACCCCAAAAAACAAATCCCCAAACCAAATGGCAAACACTGTGCACTTGTCCTTAGAGATAAAGGTAGTGCTGTAGAAGTCTCCTTAGAGGCAGGAGGAGAAGAACTGGAAGATGCATGTGTCCCAAATTATTATTTTTATTAACATATCGTGTCCCACTCTACTCTGCATTGGTTTGGATCACCTCGAGTCCTGTGTGCAGTTTTGGTGACCACGATATAAAAAAGACATTCAGCTGTTAGAGGGTGTCCAAAGGAGGGCAACAAGGAAGGTGAAGGGTCTGGAGGAGAAGCCAAGTGAGAAGCAGCTGAGGTCACTTGGTCTGTTCAGCCTGGAGAAGAAGAGACTGAGGGGAGACCTCACTGCAGTTACAACTTCCTCATGAGGGGAAGAGGAGGGGCAGGCACTGATCTCTTCCTTGTTGTGACCAGTGACAGGACCTGAGGGAATGGCCTGAAGTGAGTCAGAGGAGGTTTCAGTTGCATATTAGGAAAAAGTCCTTCACCCATAGGGTGATTGGGCACTGGAACAGGCTCCCCAGAAAACTGGTCACAGCACTAAGCCTGACTGAGTTCAGCAAGAATTTGGAGAATGCTCTCAGACACAGGGTGTGATTCTTGGGGTGCCCTGTGCATGGCCAAGAGTGGGATTCAATGATCCTGATGGTTCCCTTCCAATTCAGCATGTTCTGTGATTCTGTGATCACTGCACTGGTAGTATTGTTTTACTATTTTTATAAAATACTTGCAACAAATTTCTTCTTCCTTAAATCAACTGAAAAAGAAGTCTTGGCACCTGGATAAACTGGTTTCCTTGCTAGCAGAAGGCATTAGGCAGGTTCATACCACTGGGACTATCTGACAGGAGTTTCCTTTCCNTTACTGTAAAATTTTCAATTAAAATTGGAGATCTAGTCTCTGCAAATACAACTACACGTGAACACTCCTCAACACCTTGGGGATTTTTGTTCCAGTTCCTCATTTTGTTTGTGACAATTCCCACATTTAACAATCTAATTACATTTCCAGGTTAGCTATTTTAGCTTTGTTCTTTTAAATCTAAGAAAAAGCTGAATTTTTACAATATTCTATTCCTACAAATAAACCGATACTCAGCAGTATGTATCTGCCCTCTAATATCATTGTAGATCTTGTTCTATTGGATTTAATTTCTTTGTTTCTTGTGTACAAGGGGCTCCAATGACTCTTCCATAATTCGTTATATGATTGAGATATTTGGACTGACCCCATTCTATAATTTTTACCATCATGTTGATGGTGCTAAGACTTTCTCTATGTCAACATGTTTCTAACATCATCTTTATCATGTGAATTCTGAAAATGTTGGGTGTTTCTAAGACCATCCTTTCTGTCATTCAAGCCTGTAATTGACTTTGTTTTTACCTGAACTTTGCCTTTGAAATACACATCTGTGTGATCTTTAAGTATTTTTGATCCATTTTCCCTAAAACTTCCAACATATGAAATCTCTTCTTTATGTAATACCTTTTGCTCCATAAGAACTGTTTTAAGTAGACTTTTTGGTATCACACTCCCTTGTCCTTAACTTGTCTATGAAGTATTTTTTAATAAGATGGTGAAAAAGCCACTCGTCTCCATGAGGCACCTGTTGAACATCCATTTCTCTCCCCTCTCAGCACACATTACCCTGAAACTACAGTTCCCATGACAGCTTTAGCAGATGTTTCTGGCTTCACTCAGCATTCAGTTGAGACTGAATTTTGCCTGAATTATAGGCAAGCAGGAACTTCTAGCACAGTTTTTCCTAACACACCGTGTGCCCATTATACCCCAAATAACAGCCCAAAGCTGCAATTCTCTTCAGGGCTGATATGTGCCACATCAGTCTTTGCCAAGTGCCAGGAGACCCACCCTGTCACTCGCCTTACCTCGCTACAATCGTGACTCTAATGATTTACATCTAAAGGCATCTGGAAAGACAAGAATGTACTTTTCCATTAATGACTGCTAGGACCCATGAGATTAAGGAAGGAGAGGAGCTGTATCGTTGTTTTTGTTTTTTCCTATTCAGTTGTGACCTTTAGTTCTGCCTCCCTTCTTTTAGATAAACTCTGTGGATAATATAATAAAAAACCCCAAAAAACAAATCCCCAAACCAAATGGCAAACACTGTGCACTTGTCCTTAGAGATAAAGGTAGTGCTGTAGAAGTCTCCTTAGAGGCAGGAGGAGAAGAACTGGAAGATGCATGTGTCCCAAATTATTATTTTTATTAACATATCGTGTCCCACTCTACTCTGCATTGGTTTGGATCACCTCGAGTCCTGTGTGCAGTTTTGGTGACCACGATATAAAAAAGACATTCAGCTGTTAGAGGGTGTCCAAAGGAGGGCAACAAGGAAGGTGAAGGGTCTGGAGGAGAAGCCAAGTGAGAAGCAGCTGAGGTCACTTGGTCTGTTCAGCCTGGAGAAGAAGAGACTGAGGGGAGACCTCACTGCAGTTACAACTTCCTCATGAGGGGAAGAGGAGGGGCAGGCACTGATCTCTTCCTTGTTGTGACCAGTGACAGGACCTGAGGGAATGGCCTGAAGTGAGTCAGAGGAGGTTTCAGTTGCATATTAGGAAAAAGTCCTTCACCCATAGGGTGATTGGGCACTGGAACAGGCTCCCCAGAAAACTGGTCACAGCACTAAGCCTGACTGAGTTCAGCAAGAATTTGGAGAATGCTCTCAGACACAGGGTGTGATTCTTGGGGTGCCCTGTGCATGGCCAAGAGTGGGATTCAATGATCCTGATGGTTCCCTTCCAATTCAGCATGTTCTGTGATTCTGTGATCACTGCACTGGTAGTATTGTTTTACTATTTTTATAAAATACTTGCAACAAATTTCTTCTTCCTTAAATCAACTGAAAAAGAAGTCTTGGCACCTGGATAAACTGGTTTCCTTGCTAGCAGAAGGCATTAGGCAGGTTCATACCACTGGGACTATCTGACAGGAGTTTCCTTTCCTGCATCTTTACACTTCTAAGTAGACACAGGTCCTCTGCTCTGTCTTTTTAGTGAGACAGAGACAGTGGTGCAGAGTGGAAATACTGACCCTTGGGGCATATCTAAGGAAAAAGATCTGCTGAAATGTCTTTGGAAAAACTTGGGCACAGCAAAGTTGGTGCCAGGCCTGCTTCAGTCAGGTTCATGCCACCCGAAGGGGTAGCAAATTAGTCCCTCCACCATGTGCAGATTCCTCTACCACAAGAAGTTGCTGGTGTAAGTTAAAGCAGAGGCCAAGCACAATGTCAGACAGATAGAATGCATGACTGAACAATCATGATACAGCTGTTTTGAGGAGAAAAGTCATACTATAAAAAAATGGCTGTAGATTTTTTTTGTCCTTAAACGTGCAATCTCTATGGCATTTAACCAGATAAGAAAGTAATTTGTACCTAAAAATATGACCTTAAGTCTTTTGTTGTTATGGGAAAGGGTGTCCAAATTCTGGTGTGTTTCACTCCTTAGATTCTTGAGTTCTTAAAGATTCAGGTGTGTCTTTAATCCCAGAAAAATTTTTGAAATTGAAGATAATCTTTGAGTTGAAAGCAATCTCTGCCCCATAATTCAAAATGTACTTTCAGTGGTCTCTTCTGTTCCCCAGCCTTTCTGTACCCGTTCATCTTAATTGTCATAGGATGTTTTTTAGAATGTAATGCACCAAGTGCTTTCTGACACTGACTTGGTGAAACAGAGAACTCCTAAATTACACTTAACTTTGTTTCATAGCTTTTTGCGTGGCAATTGGCATTGTATAATGCATGAAAACACAGTTCACTGAGCTGAAGTCTAGTTTTCAGTATGGTTCTGACATATATTTTATTATTAAAATGATTTTAAAATGTCCTTTGTGTGTTTGTCTAACAGCTTTTTCACAGCAACGATCTGAGCTTCAGCACTGCAGTGGAAGCTATGGCCTTGTGGAAGCCTGCATGATTTTTTCCCCTTGACCTCGTCTTTCCTCATGGTGGCACTTAATACAGCACAACAAAGGAATTCCAAATTTCAACACAGCATAACACAGATTGTTGCTGTCCTCACAGGCCTTTCTCCTCCTCTTGAGAACTGAACAAAGAAGAACTATATAATGGCTGACTGCAAGGAATATTTCATAGCTTCAGAATGCTGAATGTAGAGCATGAATAACTGATTTCTTTTTTCCTGTATTGGGATTTGAAAGATGGAGTGTGCTAACATGTGTATAATGTCAAGCTTGTGCAATGATTTTTATACCCAGTATGCTGTGTATGTATACGTATATATGTGTGTGTATATATGTAAATATATATATATAGTAAAGTCAAATAATCAGTTTATTTTCCCAGGCTTCTGTCTTATCATGAAAATGAACACAATTGCTATCATTTTGGGAGAGAGATGCCAGTAAAGAAAAGGAACCTGAGAATTTTGTGTGTGTTAAAGGAAAAGGCCTCTCAGAGTTTTCCTTATACCTCAGCCTGCATTGCACACAAAACACTAAAGAAGATCACATTTGAATATTAGATGATGAGAGGAAAAAGTTTTTCTGCACCTTTTCCTGCTGGCACTAGTTCTGCTGGGGGGAAACTGTACAACCCATGAACATCTTCCCTTCTGAGTAGGAAGCTCTTTTAAGCTGAGGAGCTGCCTTACTGCCCTTCTTTTGGAAAACACTGTGACATTTTTGGTGTGTGACAGTGCTGGCTGACTTTGAGATTCTGGACTCAGGGAAGAATTCTATGAAAGCAGCATGTATAAGATTTCCAGTGGTTTTATTTAATTATTTATTTGTATTTCCCACTCTCCTCAAAGCCCATGCCAAGTTATTCAGCAGCAGTAATTGAACTGAAAGTTTGCAATCTGGTAAAAGCTGTTGGATTTTTAACAAGCTAATGAATCAGGTCCTCAAACACTGAATCTTAGTGGGTTTGCTAGATCAGTAAGCAGTCCCTCTGGCTCTATTCCTAGGCATGAGCTTTATTTTTCTGATCCCTTTATGACAATGAGACTCCAGGGGTGACTCCTCAGATTTTGTGGAGCATGCCTGCCTTGCTTTCCTCAGCTCACTGTAGTTAATGTTGTTTATGTAGATTCTGTCCATGAGGATGTTCTAGATTTATGGTTTAGGAACAGCCTCACAACCTAAAAAGAATCCTCAATCATGCTTACTTTCCCAGCTTCACTCTGTGGAGAGCTGTAACAGACTTTACATCTGAATCATCAGTTGGAGTAATAAATAAATAAATTACTGCAAAATAATTCTTCTCTTTCCTGAGATGAATGATGATCCATGGTAATACATGTCCACAGTGCAGAGCATTCAGCTGTAAGTCAGTGCCCCACATGCTGCTCTGTGGATCTAATATGTAAGGAATTTCTCTGAGTAGTTTTTTCAGTCCAAAGTACCTGCAATAATGTGAGCAGAATGTCGCAGCTTAGCAGAGTGTTGAAACAAAAGGGAGGGCATGCAGTGGTGTGCTAAGATACCAGATACTATTAGAAGACCTCATATAGCAAAGAGAAACAAAGCTGGTGCACATTTTTCCCCTTTGCCTGTGGAGTTCATTGGTCCCTACTGGTGCATGCTCTTGTCTGGATCATGGCCAGGAACGTCCAGCAGAAACCTAGTTTGCTTCAGCCACACTTGTGCCTTGTAAATGTGTTAGAATTTAGGCTCTGGGGATGATCAGCCCACAGCATGCAGCTTGGTTTTGTTTTCAATGTAACCACTGAGCCTGTAACCTGTCCCAGTGCTGCACCATCTTCTAATGGCAGCTGGCTCCTCAGGCATCTGGACATGTGAGTCACTGCTCAGCCTGGGATCCTGGGCTTCCCAGTGCCTCCTGATAGCACATTATGGCCACTGCATGCCCGGAGGAAGAGTGGAGTTCCCTTATGCAGAAAAGAGAGTGTGAAGAGAGGAGCCAAGGTGCTAGACTTTGTCCCTGCCATGGGAGCAGACACAAACAGGGTATGCCCCTAGAACCAGCAACAGAAAAACACATCCAAGCCCAGAAGGGAAGGCACTGTCACAGTTAATCACTGTGAACTTGTGCAGACTTCTTCAGTGCCCAAAGCTCCCTGTCTTACTCTGTCAGGCCCTTGGGTTTGTGTCCTGTCATGCACATTTGTTTCCTTGTTTTGCCCTTGTGCATTTTCTAGTGCCATTCCCTTTCCCTGTGGAGAAAGCAGGGGAACAGCATCTCCTAGATTAAGCTGACTCATTACTTCAAAGTCTTTCTACTGAACAATGTTGCATTATTCATTTATTTCTATTCACACCTGTGACACACAAAACCTGAAAATCTTCAGAGATCTTCTGAGTTGCAGCATTATCTATAACATCAGTAAGTCTCTGTAAGTTGCTAAAAGGTGTGTTATCAAAAGCATTAAAGTTTCAAAATTTATTAAAATTATTTCTCCACAGGTTGTGCTGTGTGCTTAGTCTAACTACAAATGCCACAAGGTTCTACATAAATCTTGGCAGGATGGGCCACTCCTCCCATTTTCTCTAATAAAATGTAAACTTAAAATTCCGCTTTTAAATCCATCCCTGTGCCTGTGTTTCAATTTCTTTCGCGTTTGTTGAAATAATTGCTTTGTTTACTCAAAACAACGTGAGCATGGTTCAGTGTCCCTCCCCATCCCTGACACCAGCAGCTCATACACCGCTGGCATGTGACTCCTCTCAGGTGCTCAGGGACCCATCCTTGAGGGTGACCTTTTCTTGGCATCACACCATTCTTTCTGGATGAATTGTCATCATTGCTTAACTGTGAGTGGATACTTTGGAAATAACCCCAAACCTTTCAGAAGGGCTTATTTACTAAATTGTGGAACATTTTGAGCCTTTCACTTCTCCATCATTTCATTCCACCAAAGACAGCTTAAACATAGTTTCTGACTGTACAACTGCTGAGCAGGGCTTTATAGAGGAGCAACACTTTGTATTTTCTCATCACAAAGTCTGCTGTTGTTGTGCTACACATCCTCTGCAGACAAGGATTTGTCTTCATTGCTTTGGGAATATTTTCATGTGAATAATATTTTTGGCTTGGCTGAGCATAATCTTTGTTTCCTTAGTCCCAGGATGACTGTCATTCTGTGGTAACTTAATCCTCTGATGTATCTCTAGAAGATAAAAATTATAGTCATGCGATATAAGAAAATCTAAAGATACAGGAAAGGTTCTTAGAATGTTTATTGATGACTAGCAAACAATACTTTCTGTAGTGGTGTAGTTTTCTTTCTGTATTGGATCATATAATAACATTTCCCCCAGAGATAATTATCCATAAAATGTTCTTTTCTTTACTGATAAAAAAGAAGAGAAGCAGTAACATGAAATCTTGAAATCAATTAGTATAGGATATTTACCAAATGGTATTCTTGGTTCTAGAGTCCCCTTTTCCTTAATATCTGGCAAAAAAAAGAAAAAAGATACTAAGGTGAGTAACTCTAGGGGTTCTTTTTTTTTTTTCTGTCTTGTCTTACAGTGCCATGATAAAATTTGGTGTACAGGTAATAAACTAGAAATTACGTTTGACCAGCTATATTTCCAGCTAAAACAGTTCTCAATGGGTAATACAGTTGCCTGAAAAAGACAACATTTAGAAGTACATCTATTTATTTACATTAATGTAGAAAATTGCTAGGTATTCAGTTACCTGTGTAAAGAGAGAACCTTGAAGTAGTAACACTATCCTAAAGAAAAATTGCAATTTTGAGAAGTAAACTCTGGGTGGTATGGGTACTACTGGTAAATTAATTGACCAGTACTTATATAGTGTAGTCAGCAAATTCTTGTTAAAAATTTTAATGTCTCTGAGAGGCCAGACAAAGTGAGGCAGTGACAGACTGAGCAATTAAGTGAGTGAATCTTATAAAAGTTTCCTCTGACTGGAAATTAAATGCCAAATAAGTGAATGGAAATGTATAATGAAGAGAATTCAGAAGCAAAATTTATAAAAAATTTGGCTGTGCCTACACTTGTCATTCCAAATATATTTCTCAGCATAGTTTTATCAGTAATAGAGATGTTCGAGAAAATGGTCAAATAAACAAAAAAATCCAGACACACCTGCAGAAATTTAGTGAAGAGATGCAAGCGTCTAAGAAATTGAAAGGCTTTTATGTCTGAACATTTCATGAGAAGCAATTAACATTAGTTTTTGTTTAAATTTGAGCATTTATATATAGAAAAAAATATTTCTGAACTTGTTTTCTATGTTTTGGCAGGGGGAAACAGAAAGTTGTTAAAGACATTTGAGCAAGAAGATAGAAACTTTCAAAGATAAAAGATTTTTGGAGTACAAACAGATTATCTAAATTTTAGACTTCTAATTCCTGCATGCTGGACTATATTCTTAGCTGCCATATTTCAGTGAGACAATAATCTTGGCTTAGGTCATAGAGTCCAGTTTATTGAAAGATAAAGGTGCAAATAGTTACCAAAACAGCCTGTGTTGGCTGCATCCCAAGGGCAATGCTGAAGCTCCTCATTCCAAACAGAACATGTTACAGCATCTGATGAGCAGCAGCTGCTTCAGCATCCAATTGATACAGGCACCGTGAACTTCTCCAGATCAGAGACAGGAACTCAGAGCTTTCCTTTGGTGTGAATTCCTTCATCTTCCGCCAGCAAAGTTGTGGGTGGTAGCCTTGCACAGTAAATGCAACCAACTCTTATTAACATTTCAGTCATTCCCAAGGCCTGAGGCATTTGTACAGCCATTTCTTCATCAACTGGAGGAAGCTTCAGCATGGCATCTTCATTTCTCCTTCCCTGTTAATTTAATGACCTATTACCTGCTTTTTGTAAGTACATTCTTCTGAGGTGGGCTAATTGCCATGACAGTGTTATAACTGAATATAAATATGAGTTTTATGTGTCAACTCTGTCTTTATTATGTTTTCTCTATCATTAGTCTACTATTATCATTTACATGGAAGAATGGATTGCATAGATCTAGAATTCTGTCTGATGCTTCCAAATAGTCTTCATATACTTTCATGCTGTTTCTTCAAACATATTGTATAGCTGTTATTTATTCTCTTTACTCACATTTTCCTGGTTGCAAACCTTTTATTGTATTTTTTTCTTTAGATTTTATAATCTGAACCATGTTGGGTAGGTGCAAATGGTGGCATGTCTTGACTGCTGTTCAGTGACTGGGTAAGTAGGTACCAAACTGGGGTTAGAAGCAGATATTTCAGAAGGAAGAGCCATCATACAGCTGAAAGATCTGCAAACCATGCAACGCATGATGTCTAACACAGAGAAATGCAAAGTCCTGCACCTGGGTTGGAATAATCCCAAGCAGCAGTAACACCTGGGGGATGGATGTCTGGGATATAGATACTTTGGAAAAGACCTAGAGAGATGTGGGGAACAAGCTGAACATGGGTCAACTGTGAACCCTTGCAGCAAACTCTGTGTTTGCTGCATGGTCAGTAAGAATACATACAGCAGGTGATAAGGTGTGATTAGTCAGGCCAGACATGAAATAGAGTTCTCAGTTTTGGTCCATCCTCCATTCAAAAGACATGAAAAACGGGGTCACCAATATGTGTGAAGTGCACATATCAGAAAAGTTTGAAAAAGTTGGGACCATCCAGCCTAGGGAAGAGAATGCTCAGGAGGGGGGATCTAATCACAGCCTTTCAATACCTCAAAAGTAGAGAAGGAGAAGCTACTTCCTGCACAAGGATGCACAGGACAGGAGGCTGTGGACACAGAGGCAAATTCTGTCTAGGTACAGGAAATAAGTCTTTATGGTGAGAACAATTAAACATTTGAATAAGTTACACAGAGAACTGGTGTGGTCTCCTTCACCAGAAATATTTGTACTTGTCTTGCCAGGGCCACAGATAATCTGATGTAAGACCCTGCTTTCAGCAAACAACCAGACCAGGTGTTTTTCAGGTATCCCTACTGTCCTGTTCTGCGATTCCAGAGCTCAAAGTAAAGCTCTGGCAGAGAAGAGGTTTAAAGAATCCTTTTAACCATATGGAGAGTTGTCAGATAATCAGGATTAATGAATTTTTTAAATGCTCAGAAACTTTTCCAGTCTGAATCACTCAGGTCTTGCTTGAGGCACCAGTCCTGGAAAAGGGACGGTTGCTATGTTTATTGGCAGCACAGTTTAAATGTAATTTTCTCTTGTCACATTGAGATAAAATAATTGCTTGCACATTCCCTGGTTGCAAACATTCTTGGCTGGCTGATTGTTTTATTCTGTGCTAATTCTTTGGCAATGACAACAGGACCATATCCCCAATCTGTACAGTATGTAAAGCAATTTTCATACAACAAAAATATCAAGGGTGTTTCATTAGTCAGATTATGATTTTCTGTCTTTACCACAATCATTGATCCAGAGTACTTCCATCCATCTCTTCTGGATGTGGCTGGTTCCTTGCTCAATTTAATCAACTATGTGTAAGTATAAACCTAGCATTTTTTAAATTGGGTAATTTAAATGTAGTTTTCAGAGGGGGAATATATGGGTTTTTTTGAGAAATAAGGATAGCCATTAAATTATTTTTAAAAATAGCAAATCTCTTTTGTTTTGCAAGGTTCTTTCCCCATCAACTTGTATTTTACATTGTAAATAGTTTGGAAAAGAGCCTTGATTTTTCAATTCAAGATTTTCTTTTTAGAGTTTTTTCTCCCTTTTACACTGTATTCTGCTTTTCACCTTTTACTGCAAATGAAAAAAAGGAAAGAAAAAAGAATCAACAACAAAAAAAGCTAAAAACTCATAAGCGTTGTGAGGGTGGAAACTAATCTTTTTTTCTTCACTTTAATGTTTAAGGAAGCACTTCAAAAAAAGTGCAACAGCAAAACAGGGAACAAAAATGGATCTGTTTGGCTTACTAATTCTCTCAACACCCTTGATGGTGGCATAGAGTTCACATGTCAGATTTGCAGATGACATCAAACAGGACGGAGCAGAAGGAAGAGTGGATATACTCAAGGGTAGGGGCCCTGTTCAGAGAAAACTCCAGGTCAGAGGGATGAGTACCTGCAAATACCTTATGCAATTCAACAAGGAAAGCCAAGTCCTGCCCCAGAGATGGAAGACCTACAAGGTGGGGAGTGGCAGGCTGGAGAGCTGCTCTGTGGGAAAGGCTCTGGTGTTCCCGCTGGCACCAGTGGGACAGGAGCCAGGGCGTGACCTGGCAGCTCCCTGGGCTGCAATAGCAACACTACCACCCTACTACTGAGGGCAGGGACCATCCCTCCACCTGGAGTCCTGCATCCAGCTGGGTCTGCCAGTGGAAAACAGACTTTGATCAACCAAGACAAGCCCAGGGGGACCCTCAGGATGGTCAGGATAGGAGCGGTGGCCCTGTGAGAAGGTGCCAGGGAAGGTGGGCTTGTTGCAGGGTCCAAACAGCCACCTGCCTCTGTCCAGGCCAAGTACCTCAGCATTTCTCAGCAGGATGAGTGGGCAGGAAACATCGGTGGTCCAGGCTGGTCCAGGTAGTTAAGAAGTGAAAAAGGTGGTACAGGGAGGTTGGGCAGTCACCATCCTTGTAGGTCTTTCAAGAAAAAGCCCTGAGAAGCCTGGTCTGATCTCATACCTAACAAAGCTGTGAACACAGGCCAGGACTAGAAGCCTCTTGAAGCCTCTTTCCATCTGATTTATTGTGTAATTTTAAGATACCCCCAAAAAAAGGGACCACACTACAAGTGGAAAAAATGGACGAGAAGTGAATTTAAAACATACTTTATGTGCACATATGTCCCCACCCCATAAAGGACATAGAAATTAATTTCTGCTTTAAACTTTAAAAACTCCAACAAAATTTCATGTTCTAATAAAAAATGGAATAAAATTTTGTGTTTATTATTTTTTAAATTAAAAAAATTCCTGGAAAAAATGTTTCTGTTCAGTTCTAGTTTCTGAGTGCTTACCAAAATCACTGAACATCTTATTGGATTCTTTTTTTGCAGTTAGATTAATACACACTTAGCTGATAATGAATAATCTGAGACAGGATCAGAGCCTTACAATTTGGTGCCTCTGCAGGGTCTGGCTGTTTTCCAGGTTCTTGTTTTCTTAAAAATATATGTGGCTGCTTTGAGAATTTGTACTGCAACACATGCATTTACACAAAATGAAATAGTGAATTTTTTTTTTTTTTTTTTTTTGCAAGCAGTTGTATTCATAAACCTCAGTGAACTAAATATTCTTAGTGAAGTGGAACAAGCCTCAGCTTTCCAAAATAAGCATAATGAATTTTTGAATGAAGAGAGGTGGTTTTGCTTTTAATCTCTTTCTGTTTGCTTGTTTGTTTGAATGATAGCATTCAGCTGCCCAGTAGAAATTGATAATATTTAAAATTATTTCATAGGTTTCATAGATTTTTTCACAGCTGGAAAACAAAAAAAAAAAAATCTAATTGAACAAAGGGTGTAGAAAATGCTCACATTTTTGAGTGATAAATCTTGAGCTCATTCCACTGTAGAGTGCATCAGGCATTGGAAAGTTAGACAGATGGCACTGAAATGATATCTTGATGATTACTTCTACAACTTTTTTAGATATTTTAAGTTTGTTGAGGTTTTTTTGTTTGGTTGGTTTTTTGGGGTTTTTTTTACAGAGTATGATTTTTATGGAAACCTCCCTTACCAAGTAATTTGCAAGTAAATATCTCACTTCCACAAGAGAATTGTGGTGCCCCTAGGACAATTACCTGAATTTGTGATACTGCTTCCAATTTATGCAGGGATTTCACACAGACTTCTATAGATATTTGAGCTCCTTTTTCTTTTCTTTCATATGAAAATGTCTTCCAAACGTATCTCCTGTTCTATGTCATTTGCAAACAAGACTCTTCTAAAATGACTACATACAGTCAAAAGCTAGAGAAAATGGAAAAATGAATTTCCCCGTGGAATTCCTTAGATGAATGATTTCATACTGTTACAATTTATCACACAAAGTCTTAGCATAAGATTTCACAGGATGATGTGAAATGACACAAGATTTCATTTAACAAGGGCCAATTTAGACTGACTGAAAGCTGTCCTGAGGCTTCTTGTAAACTCATGTACCCTCTTGTAAGTCTTACAATTTACACTTTCACTCTGCAAAAATCTGTAAAAAAAATTTTGAAAGAAAATATCTAATTTTTTGTGAGGAAAGAATTTAAATTCATTTTCCAGCTCCTGGCATTTGAGTTAGGGAGGAACTTATCTTAATGCATAAAATTGAATATTGGAATTTTTAACACCACATGCCTCATGTTGTGTCTGCGGGTAAACATGTGTCTTTGCCAAAATCTGATGGATTGTTTTTGCCTTCACTAAAGTCAGTATCTCCTACGAAAAATTCTCAAAAACCTTTAAAGTGGAAGTAATGTAAAATTATCTTATGTATCCAACACCTCTTTTTGAGACTGTTAGAAGGAATAATGTGATATAAATGAAAATTTGTGTCATTAGGAAAATATTTTTTAAATCTTCAAATTTCCATAGAATCACAGAATCATTTAGATTGGAAAACACCTTTGAGATCATCGAGTCCAACCCTTGGACTCTGGTCAACCAGACCACGGCACCAAGTGCCACATCCAGTCATTTCTTGAACACCTCCAGGGATGGGGACTCCACCACCTCCCTGGGCAGCTCACTCCCTTTTTTAACAACCCTTTCCTTAACAACCCTTTCCATGAAGCAATTCCTCCTGATGTCCAGCCTGAACGACCCCTAGCATAACTTGAGGCTGTTGTAGAGGATGATCAGGTCCCCCCAGAGCCTCCTTTTCTCCAGTCCAAATACCCCCAGTTCCCTAGCTGGTCCTCATAAGACTTGTGCTCCAGACCCTTCCCCAAGCTCTGTTACCCTTCTCTGGACTCACTCCGGCCCCTCAATGCCTTTCTTGTAGTGAGGGGCTTAAAACCAAACACAGGATTTGAGGTGTGGCCTCACCAGTGCTGAGCACAGGGGGGCAATCCCTGCCCTGGTCCTGCTGCCACACTATTGCTGATCCAGGCCAGGTGCCATCAGCCTTCCTGGCCCCCTGGGCACACCTGGCTCATGTTCAGCTGCTGTCAAACAGCACCCCCAGGTCCTTTTCCTCCAGGCACCTTTCCAGCCACTCTTCCCCCAGCCTGTAGCACTGCAGGGGTTTGTTGTGGCCAAAGTGTAGGACTCAGCATTTGGTCTTCTTGAACCCCATGCCATTGGTCTCATTTCCTCTATCCAACCTGTCCAGGTTCCTCTGCAGAGCCTTCCTATCCTCTAGCAAATCAACACTCCCACCCAGCTTGGTGTCATCCATGAATTTACTGAGGGTGCACTTGACCCCCTTATCCAGATCATTAATAAAGTCACTGAGCAGCACTGGACCCAGTGCCAGTGGGACCCACCACTAGGGACTGGCCACCAACTGGATGTAACACAAATTCACACCACTCTTGGAATCTGGCCATCCAGACAGTTCTTATCCCAGCAAAGAGTTCACCTATCCAAGCTCTGGGCTGCCAGCTTTTTCAGAATACTGTGGGAGACAGTATCAAAGGCTTTGCTGAAGTCCTGGTAGACAACACCCACAGCCTTTCCTTCATCCACCAGGCAGGTCACCTGGTCATAAAAGGAGATCAGACTGTTGAGGCAGGACCTGCCTTTCCTAAATCCATGCTGACTGGGCCTGATCTCTTGGTTGTCGTGTATGTGCTGTGTGAGCACACTCAAGATGATCTGATCCATAACCTTGCTTAGCACTGAGGTCAGGCTGACAGGCCTGTAGGGTCTCCAGATCCCTCTTCTGGCAGGTTTTGCAAGGTTTTTTTGCAGGATTTCCTTTGGCCAGTAGAAATTCTTTGAATGCTTTCGGATAGACAAAGGGAAAAAGTGCTCATTTCACAAAGTCTAAATCAAATCAAGCAATCAAAGCAGTTTATAGGTTTCTTAACAACATGTAAATAATTGTCAGTCAACAAAAAATACATCCAGGACTCATATCTAATACAGCAGATGATCAGCAATATTACACACTTTCAAAAGAAATAACAAACAAATAATGATATTAATGCAAATAATGATTATAATAATAAAACCAACATCCTAAACATTCTTCTGTAACTAGTCCCAAAATTTTCATACCAAGTATGCACACATGCAATAATGTTCACACCCCCCCCAAGACAGGGGTGTAACCACTAATCCCCACCCACCTGGGCATGGGGGCTGCCCTGCCTGCATTCCCCTCCTGTGGAGAGGTGGAAGCCTCAGGAGCCTGACGCTGATGGAAAAGGGCTCAAAGGGGTTGTTTGCACACACCTGCAATGGGTCCCACCCGCCGTCCATACCCTGCAGCGCGCAGCTGTTTGCCAGCTCAGGACCCTCCCAGCATCGGGCAGGGACAGTGACAGGGACAGCCCTCGGGCTGCGCAGGGGCTGTGATGCCCCAGGGCAACTTCTGTCACTGCCAAATCAGGTTTCATTCCTGTCCTTTCCACTGCAAAGTCTTTCCCTCCGGTTATGAATTTTCATGCTTCTTTTATACTATTCCAAGTGTCTGCTTCTTTGTATCAAATCCTCTTTATAATTCCCCCATTACTATTTAATCCAGCTGACAATAATTTTCTTCTTGAGCATGATCGGTTTTGGGTGAATATTCTGAAAACCAGGTTTCTGTATTCAATATGTACACACAGACACATGCACACACACATCCCCACTCCTCACACTCTCACATTCTCACCAGAACAGATAATATGAAAAAGTGGGTTGTGCAGGCTCCCCTGCATTGATCACCACAGGAACAGGGTGTGAATTCTCACTCTGTTCTGAGGTCACCAGCATGGACACTTGTGGCATTTGGCAATAAGTAGTCAAGTAGCTAAAATTGTAAATTAGTTAAAATACTTCATTTGAAGCCAGAATTTTCATGTCTTTTCTTCTTCTCAGGAGAAAAATAATCTTTTTTACCTCTGCCTATTTCTCTTCTTTTCACCAAGTCACCCCAAATTTCAGCAAAGGGGCTAGGAATATTTTTTTTATTATTATTTTCAAGAAAATGTGGGGAAAAAACCTTTCTTGACTGGCTCTCTCAGTTTTACCATGAAGCCAGAACAAGCTCTTGCAGGAAGAGCAACAATACCTTGTTGCAGTCTGGTCAGTATGAGTTCCACAGAGAGGGGATGCGGGGGCAGCCAAGGCTCCTGAAGGGGCTGCAGAGACTCTGTGGAGCCTGAATGCCCCAGCTGTGATTGGAACCTGCATTGGTTTGCACTCATCCCTAGCAGTTCTGGGCCAGGTTATTTAAATAAACAATGTGGGTAGTTCAAGATATATACCTGACTTGCTGCTCTTTTCCTGCAGTCAGAACAGACATATCCAGGGCAATTTCACTGCAGAAAGGATGTTAAATGCAGTTGTGGGATGGAGGAATTTATACTGCCTGGTGGGCCCTTTAGGTAGCTGGTAGGAAAACCACATGAATCTGCTCATCTGTCCATAACATTTTGTTTCTGATTCTAGTGGTAACTGGCATCACATAAAAATCAGTTCTTAAAATTCTTGTGGTTATCTCCATATCAAGAACTGAGCAGTGAGGCAGCTACAACACTTGACTGGAAGGCATAGATATTTTTAAATCTTCTTCTGCAGGACTTCAAAGTACATTGTAATGACTCACCAATTTCTTTCTATCACAGATCAAACAACACTTAAAACCCCTTTCCGTGTGCATTGCTGAAGTGAGAGGCTTTCTATCACTTTCCCAAGAGAACACTCACTGTCTTAAAGTTCTTATTGTTAAGAGGATTATTTTCTTCATGTTTAGCTTAAATTTGACACTGCATTTTTACCTTTCAATCCTACTTCTATTTGCTCCGTCTAATTTATTCTGAAATATGATAGTCCTTTTCCCTCTTTGGATTTTTAGTGATGCAGGAGGTATAACTTGAGTACTAACACATTTACCTGTAGTCTTTTTAAATTCAATTATAGTCAATACAAGTTGTGATCCAGTGATTACCTTATTCCAGTTTAAGGTGTATCATGGTGTTTTATATCTGATCTGACAGGGAGGCCATTTTTCTCAAAGTCATCTCTGTTTCATTCTAGAAAATCCCTTGTTCATAGTTACAGGTAACTATCCACCTCTAAATCAAGAGCTAGAACCTAGTGTCACTGAATCATAGAATGGTCTGGGTTGGAAGGTGCCTTAAAGATCATTTAGTTCCAGCCTCGTTGCCATGGATATGGATGCCTTCCACTAGACCAGGTTGCTCAAAGCCCCATCTGGCCTTGCACATTTCCAGGGATGGGGCACTGACAACTTCTCTGGCTAACCCGTGCCAGGGCCTCACCTTCCCCACAGTAAAAAATTTCTTCCTTATATCCACCCTCTTATACCTTCCTAGCTACCCCTTTTTAGTCTAATTCCATTAAGCCTTGTACTGTTTCTACAGGCCTTCATAAAAAGCTTCTCTCCACCTTTCTTATGAGCCCTCTTTATGTATTGAAAGGCCACAACAAGGACCCTGGAGCCTCTTCCGTGCTGAACATCCGCAGCTCTCTCCGCCTGTCTCCATAGGAGAGGTTCCAGAAGCCCTCTGATCAATCTTGTGGCCCTCCTCTGGCATCTCCCTTACAGATTAATACTAGGAGCCCCTGGGCTGAGTATTCTAGATGTGGATTTTGAGAGCAGAGGGGGTAAATCATCTCTCTCGACCTGCTGGCCACACCTCTCTTTATGCAGTCCAGGATGGGCTGCCTGCACACACTGCTAGTTCATATCCAGTTTTTCACCCACCAGAATCCCCCAAGTCCTTCTCTGCAGGGCTGCTCTAAACCCATTTTTTCCCAGTCTGTAATGATATCAGGAACTGCCCCAGCCCAGAATCAGGACCTTGAGTTTTGCCTTAGTGAGCCCACATCTCAAGCTTGTCAAGGTTTGATCTGAAGGTTGCAGTCTTTCACCTGTTTTGACACTCTTTCACCTTCTCATATTTTCCAGGATAGAAGGGAGTTTGACTGAGATACAGGAAGAAGGTTTGAGTCTTACTTTGTATATTAATTGCCATTGTACTGGAGTATGGAGACTGGGGTTGAAATGGGGGAATCACATCGAGAAAGCCGGGCATAAACAGTGGTGTGCATTTTACAGAGCTTGATTGTATATCTAAATCTGCTTCTACAATTACAGTGACTAAAGAACAAAGGAATATGTTAATTAGATAACATGTGCTGATTAAATTGAAAGATACACAGCTACTTTGTTTTTCTTTTAGTAAATAACTATTCTCTGGAACCATATTTTTCATTCATTTTCATCACAGTAGCCAGATTCAAAACATATTTAATTTCCTGAGGCCTAAATCTCATAATATTTTGATGTTTGTAAAAGTATTACTAAAATTTGACAAAGTATCAGATCCACCATTCTTCACAAGAGTAAAGGACAAATGATTCCACAGTACAAACATCACAAGAATATCAAATCAAACTTAGTGCCCCAAAGAGCAAAACATTAATGTACAAATAAGATTTGTCTGGTTGCTTCCAAATCTGAAGCCACAGGGGACTGGTTGAAATACCAGCTGATGTTTGCTGCACCTGCTAATTGCCATCCATACTGTTGAATCTGTGCTGTTTCATCTGTAGTAGCAGGCTTTATTCTCAGCGGGGATCAGGATGCTCCCAGATTTTCACTGAACACGGCTGGATCCTGCAACAGACTCTGTCCCCCACCAAGCTTTGTTTAGCACTAGACTGCCATTCGTTACAGTATTTCTGTAATTTCTACAAACACACAAACTGCTCTGGACATGCTGCTTTAATTTCTCCACTTGTCTGAACTTAAGAAAGGGGGGCAGTGAGACAGTGTGGGCAGAATCCAGGGGCTGGTGCTGAGAGCTGCATCACAGTGGCCTTGCAGAGAGTGCCAGAGCTGTTGGGCTCACCTCGTGGCCAGGGAGGCCATCAGTCCTGGCAGTGCATCACCAGCAGGCTGAGGGAGGTCGTCCTGCTCCTGTACTCAGCCCTGGTGAGACACATCTGGAGATCTGTATTCGGTGCTGGCTTCCCAGTACAAGAGATAGACAGAGTGAGGTAATATTGGGGTCTTGTTTTTTGTTTTAAATGACAAAATCCCTAGGGTAGAATACAAGCCGAAAAAAAAGGCATTAAAAGTTGCAGCAAGCATTTGATCACTCAATTAACTTTGTTCAAGAAAAGAACATTCATATGCATGAAAACTTATACACCTTATTCTTATTGTAATTTCTGAAGATATTTTATCATCCATCCATTTTGATTTTCATTGTGGTTAATATCCATAAAAAACATGACGAATGCTATTTTTCTATGTAAAAGAAAGTGCCACTGTGTCAGTCCCATTCAATTTATCTTATGCAAAGAAGCAAACTTTAATATCACACTAGCACAGAAATATTAGAGGTCTAAATTGGTGAGCTATAGCCTAGTCCTTAATATCCTCTTGTAAAACAATACTGTGTTGCACATGCTGCTCTTACATTGCTTCTCTCATATTCACATTAATTTAATCAAAATGTAAGAGCTACCTTGTTGGAATTATCAAAGAAAGCAAATAAGCCAAAGAAAGTTATGATACAAGTAATTATGTGATAATAGAGGTTAATCCACTTGCCTTGGCCTTACCTTGGAAATAGCTGGGGAAAAAAATAGAGTTTACATCCATTTTTCAGAAAGGAAATGAATAGCTGATGTGGCATTTAATATGTGTAATGCAATTAGAATTTTACAGGAAATTCAGTCAAACATGGGCCAAGAGACAGTTGTTTGTATGGTCCATGGACATATTTCCCATAGCACAGTAGCCATCTCTTTTTTCTTTTTTTTTCTGCTGTGCATTGCATTTTTCTCATGTACTAATCCCTCCATTGCAAGATTGCAACTTCTATCAGGATGACTTGGCTTACAGGGAACATGTGTTGATCTGTTCTTATGACCAGAAGTTGCTAGAAATTTATCTTATTTACCCCAGATGTGCTTTGATTTCAACAGTAGATGCCTTCAACTTAATCAAGGACAAATTTTTCTCAGAATGGGTCTGTAAAAGTGGTTTCCTGAACACCCTTCAGTGTTCCACTGTTGCTGTTACAGGGCCAAGTATGGAAAAGGAATATATGGGTGCACATGGATTCCCAAGAACTGGCATGGAGGTCACACAACATTTGGTAACAAAGGCGGTGTGAGAGTAGAGTCATGGCATACCTTGTTCTGAGTCACTGAGATATGAAAGGCAGTTCAACAGAGTTGGGAGTTCAGTAGATCCAAGCACATAGATACCATGAAAAGTAATGAATTTAGCTTTAATATTTTCACCACTCCTTCACGAGTGTGAACTACTTTTCCCCTTAGTAAGAGACAAATAATTTTTGTGCCGTAGGAAGGCACTCAAGGTGTCCTAGGAAATGTCAGCCAGTTCAGCAGTCTCATGTGCTCCCTGTAAAGAAATTATGGTCTTCCTCCCTGTCTCCCTGTCTGTCTCATTTCCTTTGTGCTCACTCTCAAAAGGAATTGTATTGCTGCATTGAATATGAAACAGTAATGTGAAAAGAATGATTCCCCCACATGTAAGATAAAGGACTATATGACCTAGAATATGCTTCCTATTTCTCTTCCCAGAGGGAAAAATATATGAAGACATCTTCCAGTGTTTCTGTTTTAAAAAGACACCAAAATTCTTTACTCTCAGTGTTGAATATATTTATTTAACGTGTTTTACTGTGGGTTTGTTTTCTAGATTCTACATATATTTGAGTATCCATACAAACATTACATGTTTTTCTCCTGTCATTAACACAGGTGAATCACCCTTGTATGAACTCAACCTCCTCTTTAATGGTTTTCTTTCACTGTTTTCCAATTTAATTTCCGATTTTTTTTTGACAGAAGAGTAACAGAAATGAAAACAAGTAACGTAATGCTGCACATTTCCCCTACTCTTTAGCAATACACAACTACCTTGAAAGTTTAGAGAAAATAAGAAATTATGTATCATAAAAATCTCTTGTGTAAGCTATTCATATTCACTGTGCTCTGTGAATGCACCTCCGATGCTGCAAGCTCCAATGTTATACACAGAAGGATTCAACTTCCTGCTGACAATATTGAGCTCATCACATCTTTTTAAATGAGTCTGGAAAAATTCCCCAGTTACACATATGCCTGCTTTTCTAACTCATACACCAGAGGGTTAGGCTGGCTCCATGTATTCCTTGAGAGCCGACTTCTCTCCCTCTCTCTCCCTCTTCCCGCTGAAACATCTGCATTTGATTTCTATTTGTCAGCTGGCAAAAGGAAGCTGAAATACCTCTGTGACACTTATTCACAGATGCACAGTTTATATGATCCATCTGTAAAAAGTACCATGTGGTATCTGCTTTCCACCACGGGCCAAGGACCAGACTTGCAAAATTATGTGGGTATCTAAGTCACACTGCAATCAACGATTTTTCGGGTCACAAATAACTGCCACAGATCTCTTCAGTTTATACTTGATCACTACTTAGACTTCTACTGAAACTACTGTGTAAATATTGCAGGATTTGGATTTCTTCATATTAAAGAAGAAAACACAGAGCAGGAGATGCAGAAAGGGTGAAAGAACATATCTGATACAAAGTGACACTCATGACAACTGCAATGTGTTGATGGTCACAGACTATAAGTAGTTCTGAACTAAATCCATGATTTTCAAAACAAGGCTCAGGTTCTATATTTGTCTTGAGAAAAGTGAGAAAAGTTTCCACAGGGACTGAATTTTCTCGACAAAAAGCTGTTACACTTTCTGTAACCTCATGCTCACAGGATACAGTGAATGCAAAACTCTTTTGTGAAGCTCACTACATCACAGCTGAGGACAAAAATCTACCAAAAATCACAATGGGCAGGATCTTTCCCACACAGGCTTTTTGAATGACATACAACTCCTGTTTAAAATCCTAAACTGGGTTCAACAATTTTGTGTGATACGTAAGTGTGAATAATTTAAAAAAAGGTAGAAGGAAGCAGAGGGACTGTAGAGTTATCTACCTTGCAAAGTTTGACTGGATTGAGATGGGGAAATTGTGAGTCAAACGGTGCATATATGAAGGTCAGAGCAAAGAAGTTAAAACAATGCACAGAAGGGAAGTGTCCTTCGAGTTGATGATGATGAAGAAGCAGCCTACCCAGTGACAAGGCTGCATAGCTGATCATTACTAGGTTCTGTTCTGCCTGGAATGTTAGTATAGATCTGTAATAAAAGCAATAATATATTGTCCTAAAAGATGTTATCTCTGAAATAAATATTAAGCTGTCTTCTAACTTAGGTGCAACTTAACTATTTCACCAAAACAGATTGCACTCAGTGGACAGAGAAATGATCGTGATTTTATTCCTTGACTCATGCTGTGGGAAAGGCTTGGGAGTGGCACAGATAACCATAGCACTAAACACAGAACTGAACCTTGATTAAAACTCAGTCATCTCATTTTTTTAACTGGGTGTTTCTAAGCCTTTACATTTACCTAGCTAAAAGCAAACACTAGCAGAACTGTCTATATACAGTTTAAATGGTATTAATCTGGACTAGGTACTTGACCTCCAGTTGTTGCACATCCTTGATATTATGTTAGTTGACAATCTAGGTGTATTAAACATTTGATCCATGTCTGGTGCTTTAATTTTTTGACTACTAGTTTATTTTCTTGAATGATGAGCACAGTGGGTATTTTTGTTGCACCAAAAATGAACAAGAGAAAGGACTGCTTCAAGCAAGCCTATCTGCTGTGAAATAAAATTGAAAATTGCCACATTAAAAAACACTTTCAAAGTATAACTTATTTGCCATGATTCATTAATATATTCTGTCAGAATTTTGATTTATGCACATTTATTTTCAGAATCAGGTATATTGCTCTGATTTATGCATGCTGCATATAAAACTTATTTAAAAATCTTAAATTTCAGAGTTCTGATTTAGTATGTGACTATAAAAATCTTTCTATTAAGCTTTCAGTTTAGTTTCCTGATTTATATACACAAGATTTCACGGATGGTAATGTTAAAATTATAATTTAGTACTGTAGTTACTGTAAGAAGTATTAGTACAATAAAATACGCAACAGTTAAGATGGTAGGATGAAAGCAATCAATAATTTTTGTAAATTGCACCTCTGGCCCAACTTTAGCTGGTGTAAATCAAAATAACTTTTTCACTTCAAGAATTTTCTCTGGCCCATTGTATTTATGAATCTTGTTCTTTAGTCATAATATGCAAATATAATTAGACACATTACACTTGGAATGGTTTAATGAAAGGGGATGTTATATCATCGAAATAACTTTTCTTTTTGATCTGAGCTCTCTACGATCTTCATTTTCCAGTCATCAGGAACAATATACTTAGCAGAGATGTGCTGTTACAGATGTTCTCATGAATGTTTTGGTACATTAGCATATACTTCATTTCAGATAAGTGAGGTGTTTTGATATTCATCAACTCTTAAAAATAAAATCATAATACAGTTCAAGATCACAATTCATTGTTATGTTCAGTTTTCCCATGAGTTCAACTGCTATATTGCTGATCTTTCCTACATAATATGTTACAGTATAATATAATAAACGATCACATTTTGTTTTAAATAGGCATTATGAGGTAGTCAAAAAAACAAACATGAAATCATCCTTCTAGGTAAGAAGAGTTATTAGAAGAGTTCAGGTTGAAACATAGGTAAGATTTATTCCCAAAATACAACTACCTCCTTTTACAAATCCATTTCCCAGCCTGAGAACCCAAATAGCTGAGTGTGTGATGAGCAGCTGTGAGGTCCCCAGGCTAGAAGGACACCTCTTTCTCTGACAATAATGTGCTCAGAGACTGATGCAGAAGCAAAGTATCTTCCATTTCCAAACAACTATGTTTTATAAAAAATTATGTATTAGGATGATGTGGCAAAGTTTTGGGGTTTGGTAGTGAGTGGGAGCACGGGAAGAGTCTGAGGATTTCTCCCCCTGAGCAGGAAGGAGAGACAAGGACAGTGTGTGATGAACTGACCAAAGAAATAGGGAATAAAGTTAAGCCAAGGATGAGGGAGGGAGGAAGGGATGGGAGGCAGGTGTTTTTAAGATTTGAGTTGATTTCTCATTATCCTACTCTGATTTGATTTGTGATAAATTAAATTCATTTCCCCAAGCTGGGTCTGTTTTGCCCATGATGGTATGTGGTGAGTGATGTCTCCCTGTTCTTATGTTGACTCACAAACCTTTTGTTCTATTTTCTCTTCCCCATCCAGCTGAGATAGGGAGTGGGAGCATGGCTTTGGTGGGCACCTGGCTGCATCTGGCCAGGGTCAACCTACCACAAATGCTCAAGAAAACTAAGCTATATTCCCCCATAAATGGTCATAAACCTCAACTTACTCCTACCGGTTTTCTGTGTGATGGGTCTGGTTCCTTTGTATTCTGCTGAATAAAATCACAGACTTGTGGGGGAGATATGTTTCAACAAATTAACACTTCAGAGGCAAACATAACTTAAGTTTTCCTACCTCAGTTAATTTCAATTGCCTAACTGAAAAAAAAAAGAAGAAAAAACCTGCAGCAACAACATGTTCTTCAATATTCCAATTTAGTGTATTTTCTACTTAGAATCTTCTTCCTGATCCTATGGAAACTTCCTATATACTTATACATTCTTATATTTTCTATAGGAACCTGAATTGTTTTGTCTATTTCTAACCCCTGGAACAGATCATCTGGCAGGGATATCCACAACATTATGTTCCTTGCTGCATAAATAGACTCCTCCACTGTGAGAGTTGAAGACTTCCTACAATGACGAAGTGTGACAGTTCCTCTCCTGCTTCATGAGCGGAAGTGGCAGTGACAGAAAATCTTTATCATCCCTTCACTAGTGTGGCTGTAGGTCTACAAGCATCAGGAAGTCTTGTCTGTTAGACTAAACCTGAGGTCCTGGAAAAAATATTTTTGAATCCAAAAAGAAATTAGCTGCCCAAATGTGTGTGTCTTGTGGAGTTTTAACTAGCGAGGATAACTACAACAGGCTATGATATCGCTGGGTTTTTCAATGTTAAATCTTTGCTACAAACAGTCCAGGAGTGATGTGAAAGATGGTCATTGTTAAGGGTGCACTTGTGAGTAAAAATACAGCCAGGGGAGAGTATT
>VWZW01006868.1:1344783-1459432 GCA_013397115.1 Edolisoma coerulescens
GAGGAGAGGAGAGGAGAGGAGAGGAGAGGAGAGGAGAGGAGAGGAGTCATCACAAAGAAAATTAAGTAAAAACATGCATATGCTGAATTTCTTATTAACTTACATTACTTTCATGCTGAGTAATTAAAACACTGAGTATCAGACATGAGATCAAATTTTCTCAAGAAAAGGAATTTGGGAATTAGGATTAGACAAAAAAAATATTTTCACCAAACTTGGAATTTTTTTTTATTGAATTGTTTTGTAAAATTCTGAAGAATTCCTTTAATAAAACTAAAAAAACCCGACAGTTTTTACTTATCTCTAAGCACGTAAATATGTGTGTTTATTTGGGAGGGTGGGAGTTCATGTGTGAAATCAGTATCTGAAATAANAGAAAACTAAGCTATATTCCCCCATAAATGGTCATAAACCTCAACTTACTCCTACCGGTTTTCTGTGTGATGGGTCTGGTTCCTTTGTATTCTGCTGAATAAAATCACAGACTTGTGGGGGAGATATGTTTCAACAAATTAACACTTCAGAGGCAAACATAACTTAAGTTTTCCTACCTCAGTTAATTTCAATTGCCTAACTGAAAAAAAAAAGAAGAAAAAACCTGCAGCAACAACATGTTCTTCAATATTCCAATTTAGTGTATTTTCTACTTAGAATCTTCTTCCTGATCCTATGGAAACTTCCTATATACTTATACATTCTTATATTTTCTATAGGAACCTGAATTGTTTTGTCTATTTCTAACCCCTGGAACAGATCATCTGGCAGGGATATCCACAACATTATGTTCCTTGCTGCATAAATAGACTCCTCCACTGTGAGAGTTGAAGACTTCCTACAATGACGAAGTGTGACAGTTCCTCTCCTGCTTCATGAGCGGAAGTGGCAGTGACAGAAAATCTTTATCATCCCTTCACTAGTGTGGCTGTAGGTCTACAAGCATCAGGAAGTCTTGTCTGTTAGACTAAACCTGAGGTCCTGGAAAAAATATTTTTGAATCCAAAAAGAAATTAGCTGCCCAAATGTGTGTGTCTTGTGGAGTTTTAACTAGCGAGGATAACTACAACAGGCTATGATATCGCTGGGTTTTTCAATGTTAAATCTTTGCTACAAACAGTCCAGGAGTGATGTGAAAGATGGTCATTGTTAAGGGTGCACTTGTGAGTAAAAATACAGCCAGGGGAGAGTATTTGACACCTTGTGCCAACTTCCTCGCATTTTTCCACAAACCAGTGTTTAAGTCATCTTCTGCATAATAGATTTGAATGTCCTCTGCATCAAGTTCAGGACTTCTTGTAAAAGTGATAGTCAGAAATTGTACAATAATAGTGCTTTGCTGTGGTTAGCAACACCTCAGAACACTTCCATTTCATGAAGTCCTTTCAGATGCTGCCATGCATCTGATTTCAGGACCAATAATTTTGCCATTTACCAAATGCCTTATTTAAGTGGAGAAAAGTCCCCAAAACTCACAAAGCAACCCAGATTAAAATAAGTACATGGGTTTAAGACTTTCTTTGTAAGCATGGTTTGATGATGCAAATAATGACTTGGGCAGAAAGCACAATTTCTGGGAAATATTTATCCATAATATAGATGTATAATATTCCAGTAGAAGGTGTAATAACTCTGCCCTGCTAATATTTTATAGATTTAGTCATGCATAAGCCTGCACATACACTTGCAAGAGCTATCTGAGACCTAAGACCAGATTCCAGAGTTTCCTTTGAGGGTCTGTTTTAGAAAGCCAGAATTTTGTGTTAGAGCTCATTTTCAGCAGTTTTTGCTAATTCAGAACTGCAGGTTTCAGGAAAGCCAAATGCCAAAGCTTCAGAAACCTGGTCATGCACGACCCTGACTCATCTGGATCCTTCAATATCTGGACGTGTTGAGCCAGGAAGCTCCTTTCCTATTGTCCATCAGTCATTCAGAGACAGTACTGGATAGTGTGATTCCAGGCACTGGTTTGGTCTGGAAGGAGAAAAAAAACCTCGGGAGGAGAGGAGAGGNCTTGGAATTTTTTTTTATTGAATTGTTTTGTAAAATTCTGAAGAATTCCTTTAATAAAACTAAAAAAACCCGACAGTTTTTACTTATCTCTAAGCACGTAAATATGTGTGTTTATTTGGGAGGGTGGGAGTTCATGTGTGAAATCAGTATCTGAAATAATGAATGAAGTAATTCTAATAATTTTTTCTGGTTTCAGTTACATGTCTCCTATACAGGGTAATTCAAGATAGTTAATTCCAGTTAACACACTGAGTAAATAACAAGTGGTTTAGTTAAACTGCACAAAATCCCTGTGTGAAAGCTATAATGAAAATTAACCAGAGTTTAATTCAATGAGTTCAAATCACTTCCAAAGTAAATCAAGCCAAATCAAATTAAGGTCATTACAGTTTTCTATGAGACAGTCCAATCAGGTGTTCAACACAAATCAGTCATATGACTTAAATAAGTAATTCAGAATGATTTTTCTGAGTGTCGTTCCCTGTGCAGACTAGCCCTTAGACTCAGTCAGTGACACCACCTGCAGAGCACTCCTGTGGGGACTGCCCAAGCAGGAAACCAGCCTGCACTGGCAGAAATGTCTTCTGCCTGCCAGGTCCCCACCACAGCGGGGTACGCCACAGGAGACAATGCCGTTCTGGCAACTGAGTAAAGTTCACTCAGAATATTGACGGATTATTTACGTGACTGCTGGCATCCCGAACTCACCTACAGTTAGTTCCCCCTTCAAAGCTGGATATTGCCTGAAAAAGGCTTAAAAATTAATCTAAGACGACATAAATGTATTTATAATAGCAGTGTTTTTTAGAATTTTCAAGTGTTACACTGGGAGAGTTTTTCACTAAATAAATCAAAGGATTCAAAAGTCCTTCCCCTCCTCTAAGAAATATGTGTTTCATTAATTATCCTTTATTAATTCCATGCTGGCTTATCCCTGATGAATAATGTTACCAAAAAAAAAACCAGAAAATGCAGTCACTGGTTACAGCCAGTGCAGCTTCATGAGAGGGGAGACCTGCTTGTTGAACCTGATTTCCTTCTCCGACAGGGCAACCCACCTAGTTGACCTAGGAAAGCCAGTGCATGTGATTTTTTTGGAGGTCAGCAAAGCTTTTGGTACTGTTTGTCACAGGATCCTTCTGGGCAAATGGTCCAGCACACAGATGAATAACCATGTTCCGTGATGGGTCAGCAGCTGACTCAGGGGTCAAGTACAGAGAGTGACAGTGAATGGGGTGACATCAGGCTGGTGTCCCATCACTTATGGGGTTCTGCAGGGCTCCAGCCTCTGCCCAGTTCCCTTCATCAGCTTCATAAATTAGCTGAACACATGACTTGAAAGAATATTAAATTCGCCAACAACACTAAATTGGGAGGAGCTGCCCTTGAGGGCAGAGAGGCCCTGCAGAGAGACCTTGGCAAATTAGAGAGATGGGCAATCACCAACCATGTGAAGTTTAACAAGGGCAAGTGCTGAATTTTGTACCTGGGATGGGGCAATCCTGGATGTGTGTATGAGAATGGGGAATGAGAGGCTGGAAAGTGAAAAGGGGCCTGGGGATTTTGGTCAATGGCAAGTTGAACATAAGTCAGCAGTGCCCTGGAAGCCAGGAGGGCCAACAGTGCCCTCCTTATGAGGAGCAGATGAGGTCACTTGGCTTGTTCAGCCTGGAGAAGAGGAGACCAAGGGGAGACCTCATTGTGATCTTCAACATCCTCATGAGGGGAAGCAGAAGGGAAGGTACCGATCTCTTCACTCTCATGGCCAGTGACAGGACTTGGGGAAATGGCCTAAAGTTGTGTCAGGGCAGGTTTAGGTTGGATATGAGGAAAAGTTTTTCACCCAAATGAGGGTCGGGCACTGGAACAGGCTCCCCAGGGCAGTGATCACAGCACCAAACCTGAGTTCAAGAAGTGTTCATACAATGCTCTCAGGCACATGGTGTGATTCTTCGGGTGCCCTGTGCAAGGCCAGGAGTGGTACTCAATTTTCCCTTGAGTCGCTTCCAACTCAGCATATTCTATGACTCTATGATTCTCTTTCCTGAGATATTTTATCTGTCAAAGACACATACCAGATATATACTTTGACCTTGAGGATTTGCCAGTCTGATTCTAATCTAGTTGAACAATTTACTTTTGCAAGGGAAAAAAGGTCAGTTCCAACAATCTGCTGAATTTGAACAGAATTTCAGTGAAACTTGTACTGCTGTTTATTCACACTCTTTACTAGTCAGGGAAATCATGTACAATTTTATTCCAGAAAGCTAGTATCTACTGAGCCTAAGTAAACAGAAGGATGTCGGATAACTGATGTCGGAAGGATGTCAGAATCCTAAGACAAATTTAGAGCAGAATAAAATGTGTCTTTGTGCTACACTTATGACAACCAATCATTTCTGGTTTTGCCAAAACCGGTCATAATTAACAGTCACCAACATTGCAGATGGTTAGAAACTACTTATTTGATATCAACACCCATCTATGGTGAAATAACTCAATAAGAAATGCTTATAATACATAACATAATGATATAGAAATCAAAATTTGGGTTATAGAACTGTATCAAGGAATCATTGAGACATATGGGCAGACCTGGCACTTGACTAATTTTCTCCTTGGAGCTTCTGAAAGTAATTCTGTGGACTGCCTTGGCCAGTATATTAAAGTGCTTAACTATTCTTACTCTTATAAACATTTTGTTACTTATATTCAAAATCTTTCTTGGCTTAAGTATGGTTGCTATTGCTTGTCCTGTTCAGAAGGGCTCATGGAAAGTGGTTTCTTTCTTTTATCTTTGCACCTGTTTTTATCATGTCCATGTTTTATTTCCTCTTCTCCACACTAAACTACCACAGTTCCTTTCCTCACAGATTTTTTTTGTTAGATCCTGCACTAAGTAGACCACATTGAATGATTAAGTTTCCCAGCTTTGCAACTGTTTACAGTTTACATGATCCTTTTCCAGCAGCATATCCTGAACAAGAATCATGTAGAAAGGCACATCCATATTAGAATGCAGATATGTATATTTCGACTATAATTCATTTTTGGTAAAACCCTAGACAGTGTGGTTTTTTGCTTGCTGGATATTCTGCAACATGCTAGGATTCTGATTTTACTCTAATTCATATCTTGACTTGATAACGATATCCGTATGATGGAGTCTCATCAAGCTGACACAAGACAACTATTCTTTGTGTGATGCTCTGTGGCACAATTTGATGCATTTCTCGTCTTTGACCACTAAACTGGGGAAAAACAAACCAGCATGTCAAATAGCATTGACTAAACAATTAAAATACATGTCCGCATCCTTTATTTTATGCTTCCTACAATGAATGGATTGTATTTATGACAGCTATTACATTCCACATTTGAAAGAAGTCTTTGTCAGTCATTAAAGACTGACAAATCAGAAACTAAGATCTGAATACTGTGTTTGCAAAACAGCCTGTGCCAATCTTGTTTTGATTTTGAGCTTTTCTATTCCCTAGCAACTGTAAGTCACAACATTACACCAAAGAGCAAAACAAGAAGCTCTGTATATTCAATGCATGCAGACCTACATGAATGTATCAATGCCATGTTTTGAAATGCACTTTGAAAAGTTTTCCAATATATTTTTTTTTTTCCAGAGGCAACTACAGAAAGAAAAATTACTATCCAATTTTCATGTTTCAGCATAAAAGAAGTACATATTAAGTGATGCTAATGATTTACACAATCATCGAAGGAATTCTTTGGGAAGTATGGGTTTATTTGTAGCTAAAGGATATTTTTCAGTGATATTCTTCCAAAGGCCTTTCCATATTGCCATGTATTCTATTCCCTTTGAATGTATTATATAGAATAAAAATTAAAATTGCAGTTATGCATTCAGGGACAACCATTTTATTGCTACGATTATTATTATTATCATCATCATCATTAATAATGTTGATTACATTTACAGATTGGCCTCTCTCTTAAATAAGTTCTCAGCTAGAGCCCATATGATGACCACATTCTGACATCTCTGAGCTTTTCCCTCTTTACACTGATTCATTTTGCCTCACTAATTTTCTCTCTGTTTCTTTGTGCTGTGAACTTCTTCCAACAGACCTACATCAAATTTAGTGTTGCAATTAGATATAGATTATACTACAAAAAGAACTATAAAGGAGCTCTGAATGATAGAAAGCATTTTCCCAAAGCATTTAAGCAGTCTAAGTCCCCAGTTTTGCAGTTAGATCCTGAGAAGTTTTTATGAAATAGGAACAAGAAATTAAAGAGTCACAGATGGGTGCAGCAAACTGCTCCTTTTCATCTCATTTTGTGCTTCTTTAGCCAAACTAAACTCTAGTTAACAAGGTTGTTATTTTTGTTGATGAATTCATTTATTGCTATGCTGTTAAGCAGTTTCTGTGCTTTTTTACCCAAGTCTAGGCAGAAATTACATCAGAGGGACAATTACATCAGTTCCATTTTTTGCAGTGATTGTGACACAGGAATAATAAAAATAAACTCTAGCACTTTTGATAGTCATGATGATGAAAACTGTTCACAGATTAGTGTCTTGATTAAGAAGAGGCAACACCAAGTATGCAATAAGATTTCTGATTAATTAAGTCCATTGGCATCATTTATGTTATTTTCTTACACACCGTAATTTTATTTTCCTCACCACAAATTCTTCTCCTATCATAAGAGCTGACATATTTTACTCAAGACATTTAATCATTATGATAGTTCCTGCAGACAGAGGAGTAGATAAATGAAAATAAAATAGCATAAAATTAATGATACAAGCACAATAAACACAAAACTTTGCTTTTAGTCAACTAAATATCCAATACCTTGAAACTGAAGCTATTGGATGAGATTTTCAAAAGCACCTAATGATCCTCACAAAAATCAATGGTAGCTTCACAGTACAGACAGCATGATAATCTTCCATAGATTATACACCTTTAGGGGAAGTGGTTTAGCTTTCATATAGCTTTTCTAAAGCATAAGATATATTGATGGTTTTGTATATAAATGAACAATAGGAGTAGTCCAAAAGATTAAATGTTTCCCTGTGTCAAGGAAAAGTATTATCTTAAAAGTACTGTAGCAAAAAGGCACTTAAAATACAAGTCCAAACAACTGGTAACAAAATATTGAACTATTTCAGGAAATCTCATTGCATATGGTTCATTCATTTTTGAGAAATCATTATGACTAAAGGTTTTCTAATATTCATGCATATTTTCTGTCCTAGGTTACAATGTAAGATGTAACCAAAAGTATGTATTCTATTATCATCTTCACGAGCTGTTAAAGTAGGTGGGGCAGTGCTCCTTATCTCCTACCATGACTCATCCCTGATAACTCCCTCCAGGGGCTATCTCTGTTAATGGGCTATCAAGGACCCACTGCATGACTCATGGAATTACATCATCCCATTGTGAGATGCTCCGCCCAGGGGGAAGAACCAAGCATTCCCACCTGGATATAATATGGGGTTTGGAACGGCACAGTCAGCCCTTATCTACTGGATTCCCAGAGGACAAGAGCTACTACTGGACCTTCAGGTGAAGACCACACTCTTCTACAGGATCACTGCTTCAACACAATCACTTCATCTGGACTGCTACCTCCACCCTGACTAACAAGGTGTCAGGTTGTATCCTGACTCTGTCAGTGTTCTTGTACTATTGCATTTATTTTAATTTTCCTATTAAATTATAATTCTGACTTGTGTTCTCCCACTGGTTTGTTTTCAAACTAGTACTTTTTCTAATTCAGGCTTGGTTTGGCTTACTAAATGAAATTTATTACAAAAATAATGACTTTTTTTTTTGTTGTTCATGAAAGATGGATAAGTTGTGGCACAGAAGTACAAGTTGGACAAATATCAGAAACATAGGTTTTAATTAAGAATTTTTTTTTCCTTAATGATGAAGACTATCCCTTTAAGGACATTCAGACATCTAAAGATAACACAGTAGCTAGTCCTGCACCAGAGCAATTTGAAAATGTGCCTTTTATATAATTAAAAGCATCAAACAAGCAACATCAAAATTAGCAAACAACATAAAAAAAGCTCCAAATATAAACCCCAAGCAAAACCTAAAAACTTGAAATTACTTTGTATGCATGGCAAAACAAATGCACTGGATGAGGGAAGGAAAGGTGACAAATCCTTTCTAAATTAAGACCAGTTTCAGAAAAATATATGTGTATCTAAATATGTAGATATAGAGCTAGCAACATTAAAAAAAAAAAAAAGAAAGTTCAGATTAAAAGTATATGAAGAAAAGAAGTATTCTTTATAGAATAAAGAATATAGAATAAAATAAATTTCTATATAGAAGTTCTTCTATATACATATAGAAGTATATGAAAACTTGATCTGTTTAAGTCTTTACTTTGTCATTAGTTTATTGGGTGATGCTAGGCAAGTTCTTTAGGGTTAAAAGAGTACCTAGGTAACTCATTCAGTATTTCATTTAAACTGCTTTAGAAGGGAAATAATCAGCCTTTGAGGGAACGATTCTTTCCACTGATTAAAAAACTTAGACCAGATGGACAACCTTTAAAAAGCTGGATTAAATGAGCTCCCATTCAGCATTAATCAACAGTTGAGTTCCAGAGTCAATGTTCACAATTTATTAATCTAACCTGAAAATTAAAGGATCTTATTTAGAGATCCTTAATACTACAGTCTTAATGGTATAGGCAAAAACATCTTGTCGGATGTCAAGGTTTACAGACAGATGTGACTTTTGACATAACTGTGAATGCCTATTTAGGTTTATATAGTAAAACCTGAACATTTAATTAAAAAACCACGAACAACTAAACCCCCAACCCCAAGACTTATCTGCTTCCCCTTATTTCTTAAGAAAAAAATTATGAGTTTTAATCGTTCTGCCTACCTTTGATATTGCACTTTTTTAAAATTAAGGTGCTTCCTAAGCAAATTCACACAGAAACTAGTATAAGTTGCTAATATATATGTAGGCAATTGTTTAATATGAGTAGGTTCAATGTGTGTTCCAATTTTTCATCACATAGTAAGGTTTTGCTTTCTGACATTTTGTGCAACCAACTTCTCACATTCCTGGCTTAATGGAAAACAGTGAAATTTTCATCTGTGCATTGTCCTTTCCAAAAATGTATATTCATTTGCACTAAATTAAAGTCTACATTTTCAATGAATGAAAATGCTTTGCAGTGATGATAGTGTTGCAGTGTAAAGAAGACGGAGACACTTACCAGATAGAAGTATAATAACAAACTCACTGGACATCTGTTTATTGTTTTTATTCCCAAGTGCTCAAAAATCAAGATTCACCAAGAAGTATAGAGTTATATTAGAGAGTACATAAATCCTTGAAATTCTCTCCATGCTCCAACCTCCAAAACTTGACTTTACTTTCATAAAACAGGTTCCCACTCTCCAGGTAGTCAATATCCTGAAGCAGACATTGGTAAAACTAGAACTTTCATGACGAAAGCTGAGAGAAAAAAGTCACTACAGAATACCACCTTAAATACACCTCTGGGTGTTTTTGTTGTGGTGCGCGGAGATGGTACGGTGAGGGGTGCCACGACCTTCCAAAAGCATCTCCAATGCAGAGCCGCTCGGCAGGCCACTTCCCGCACACACCCAAACACACTCAAGCCAGGTGGTACGTGCAGCAGGTTGGCGGCAAAGAGTTGGGAAGGGTCCTTCGTATGGGATTTCGCAGGGAGGTTTATTTCAGCCCCGTGCGTGAAGGTGTCCAGGGACAAAGAACCAAGAACAAAGGAGGGCCCGGGTTGATATACGGGGTTGAGGGGGGGCAGAGAGAGCATCAGGAGCCAATGGTCTGAGGGCCAGGGGGCGGTGCAGAGGTGTGGCCAGGGTATGGGGGCCAATGGGGAAGCGTTGGGGGAGTGGCGAGGGAACAAAGGCCAATGGGAGAGTGGGGAAGGGAGAACTTTCTGGGGCAGAGACATATAAGGGAGAAAAGGGGCAGGGAGACCAATGGCCCATCCAGGGAAACAGAACTGGGATATGTTAACATAACAAAACAAAGACTCTTGGGAGAAGCCATTTCATTCTCCCTAACTTAGGGAGAATCTTCTTTCTAAGGGGGTGTAGGCTCGCCAGCCACCACATTTTTATTTCTTTTCCACTGGGGGAGAAAAAAAAGAAAGAAAATTTTGTTGATTGTTTCATATTCCCACAAACGAAGGAGAAAAGAGACTGAGTTTCTCTCCCTGTGGTCTTTAATTTTTAGTGAGTATCAACTTCTTCCCTTCTAACCTTTGTTTATACCTCACTCCTTTGATAGGTCGTGATGAAACATTGTTCTAGTACTCTTACGCTCTTTCATTCAGGAATAAAAAGCTGAAAAAGGTATACACAAGAGACTGCACACTTGTAGAATACCATTGAATTAATTAGAATATGTCTGATCTATAATTCTAAAGAAAAAAATCCCAAATTATGACCAACTTAAACCCATTTAACTACATTAATTTGCTGTTCTTGGAGCCCATTTCATTACAACTTTAAATTTCCAGATTTTTTCCGTAGATCAATCTGTGAAAATAAAACTATCAGCAGTATAGTTTTCAGGGAGCTAACTTAAAAGTATCTAGAATTCTCAGGATAGAGAACTCTACACACCAAAATCAAGAGATATTAGATAAAAAAAAAAAAAAAAAGGTCTTTTTAAAGCTGCAGCAAAGCATTTGGTAGAAATTTATGCCCTCCTAATGCAGTCTCTGCAGGATTAGAAACTGCAGCATTTTCATCCTTTTTGATTTGTCCACAGGAGTAATTTATATGATGTTAGTGAGCTGGGGAAGGAGAAAGAGGAATATTATAAAAACTGTTTCAGAATACTGAGAGCGAGGTTCACATCTTATTCTGTATGTCTCAAAACTTAGTTTCAGTTTGTAATCACAATTTTCAGTATTGATAAAACTTGACACAGTTACCTTGGCACAGTAAAATGCATATTAAAATATCAACTCTTACTGCACCACATGCATAACCAGTCAAACCCCAAATTCTGTCTGTCAATCATAAAAGGAATGTGAAAAAACAAACTCTGTAGTGCCCAGGAATGAAATAATCTTCCAAGAGGTGAAGTTTCATAATCCCTATGAATTAATATAATTTTTAAGGTTTAAATCCTGTCTAAAAAAAAAGAAAATTATTCTATGTGAAATAACAGTGAATGTTCTTATTATCCACATATGTGTCTAATCCTTCATTGAATCTTGCTAAGCTCTTGGCCTCAGTTATATCTCAAGACAATGAGTTTTTAATGTATTAACTTCCATTTACATTAAATTTCTTTTTTTTTCATTGTGTAATGAAAAATGTTAAAAGAAGTAGATTAAGATTTACCTGTAATTTCTGAATTTCTATAGCTTTATAGACATCTCTACATTAACAATTTAAAATGAAGCAATACTATGGTTTTGAAGAGAATCCTGCCCTGATGCCCATTTTCTGCATCTGATTTGCAGATTGTGTTTGCAGAGCAGCTTTCCTCTTTGGTAACTATTCCCATGTGAAGAAGCTAAACAGGAATCTCACCCCAAGACCCAAATGTTCTCTCCTGCTCAGAGGGGGCATCAGTGAACTGGGTCATGGTCACACAGCCACTGGGTCCCATGACACAGACTCTGATCACATGCCTATAACAAGGCTCTTCAGCTACTCTGACCCCCTGAAGTGGTTCTTGTGTGTTATAAAAGGGGCACGCACTGCACTCAACATCTTTTAGCTTTCCATTCATAAGCTTGGAACTGCTCTTCCAGTGGGTCTGGCATCTCAGAAACCTTGGTCATCACTTGAACTAAGATAGATTTGCCCAGTTGGATCTGGCTTGCCACTTAGTGATAAGTCATAGGCTGCAAAACTCACCTGAAGAGCAGCTCTCCCCCACTCTTGCTTTGAAGAGAAATGTAGGTTCTGAAAATTGGAAGGGAGGATGCCAAAGACCAGTTCATGGCAGGGCACCCAAGCTATTCCTTCATCACCAAACATTTCTGCACAAACTGGGCCTGTTCTTCAATTAAATCACTAGAAAGGCAGATCTAGCAACTACTGTTTTACTTTTCAAACTGGAAGTATAACAGAACTGGCAATCCAGTGTTCTGCATTAGTTGCTGCAGTCAAAGGATGAACACTCCACTCTGACACTTCTCTGTGGACATTGAGAAAACAAAAAGGACATTTGGGTTGGGCAGCAGCCACCAAACAATGTCTTTTTGAAATATGGGTTAGCAACAGCAAGACCATGAACAGAAATGAGGTTTTGTTCTTATATGGATTATAAAGGCAAGGGTGGTAGGAACACACAAATGCAATAATGTCCCAGTCATCCACATAAAATAGCTGAAATGACACTCTGACTCCTAAGCAGATATGTGGAAGTGTTTGTAGTTAAAGAAACAAAGGTTTACTGAATAAGTTTTCATCAGAGGACTTGAAACCGTGCGTATATAGGGACATTTGGCCCAAGTATCCACCTTTCTCTTATGTAAACTCCACGAATCACACACAATAAAAACATGAGGAACAACAGAACCATCTATTTTACCTATTGGTCTCCTCCTGTTGAATCAAGAGGAACAGATTTTAGTGACCAGCTGATACAAACATAGCCTGCATGAGCATCTCTCTGTCTTTGTAGTAAAAATATCAATCTTCTCATTTTCTGGAGATCCTCTGTGCCTTTATTGATGGCACACCATCCTAAAACATTTTAATTTTACCTACCTCTTTTCCATAAATAGAATGAGAACCAAGCAATCTATTCAGATGCAGATGCCTCATAATGGAAAAACTTCTACTATTATTACTATTAGTTTATATTTTCTTCCACATCTGTCTTTTCTATTATGACAGCACTGTCATTTTTTTTCTAGATACATGCAGAGTAATTCTAAGCCAACTTCTAGAATTATGCTGAAGACTCTTATATTTCTCCAGTTTATGTTAATTGACAGTTCACAGTGAAGTATTCTTTCCAATGTGAATCATCTGGCATGTCTAAGCACACACTTTTACATGCCATGATGATATTAATTTAATTTGTGTGGGCCACTTAGATACTGTGCTGATTATGATGTGGGGTAGTGTTTTTTTCACAGTGTCCGGTATGGGATTGGTGGTTTGGGTTTTTGCTAAACACAATGTTGATAACAGGTCTATTATCATTCTTGCTGAGCACTGCTTGCACAGAAGCAAGGACTCTTCTGCTTCCCATGCCACACCACCGGTGAGGAGGCTGGAGATGCACAAAAAGCTGGGAGATAATACAGCCAGGACAAGTGACCCCAAGTGACCAACAGGATATCCCAGACCATGTGACCTCATGCTCAGTACGTAAAGGGGAGGGAAGAAGGAGGGAGGGGAAACATTCAGAGTGTGATGTTCGTCTTCCCAAGTCACCGTTACCGTGGTGGGGCCCTGCTCTCCTGGCAGTGGCTGAACACCTGCCTGCCCTTGGGAAGTGGTGCATGAATTCCTTGTTTTGCTTTGCTTGTGTGCTCAGCTCTTGCTTTCCCTATTAAGCAGCCTTTATCTGAACCCATAGGTTTCCTCACTTTTCACTGCTCCGGTTCTCTCTCCCATCCTGCTGGTGTGGTGGTTGGTGGCAGGTCTTAAACCACAGTGGTTATCCATGCAATTTGTCTTTTCCTTTTGCTTCATTGGCTGTGTCACTGGTCACTTACTTTTGCAGGTTACTCACAAATGAAAAACAACTTTAATGCTACAGTATCAAGAAGTATGTTTCATTTTTCACAGGTAGAATGTTCTTCTTCTTTATTTTCTATCTGCTACAATTGCATCTCATACCTCCACATCATACTCCATTACATTTTATTTTCCTTCATATACTATTTTTCTCTACATCAAAGTTAAAAAAATAAAAATGAATTGCCCTCTTTTCTGAGCACTCTCAAGTGATTTATCAAATACTAGTGGTTCAAATCTTTATTTTACTTCCATGAAAGACTCCTCATTTTACCCCACTAATTTTTTCCCCTTTTTTATTTTCTGTGAATGGCTGCAGTTGAATTCCCACCTTTTCACAGAAGCTGGACTAACCTGACCTCTTAGGAGCTCTGTCAAGTCTTTTCAGACGCCATTAGTGACATTCAGAAGTCACAACCACTTTTTGTAAGTGTAAAGAATAATCTTTCTTCTAGGCATAGTCTGTAGACATGTACAAATCTGGATTCATGCTTTTTCATGTTTAATGTAAATGTCAAATTAACACAGTGTAAAACATTTATAATAGTGTGACTAAGGAGGTATCTAAGTATTTATTATATGTACTTAACCCTTATATAGTTATTGAAAGTGATATGTCTTAAATTACAGCATTTTTGTGCTGGCAGTGAGGCACTCTCTTACGGGACATTACATAAGTTGTAAATGTCTTCCCAAAGCATGATCATCAATCAAAACTAGAGATGATAATGTTGCCAGCAAAATTAGAAACAGGCTGTCAAGAAGCAAATACAAAAATCATTACAAAAGAAACTCAGATTTATCTTTAGCTCTAAAAATTAGTTTTCTCCAGCAAAGGCAGATAATAATTTTTGGCCTTTTCTTTCAGATTTAGGGACATTTTCTAATAAAAATTGGATATTTACAAAATTATTCAAATGGCTACAGCATTTACTACAAAGATCTATTATTAACCAGTGGAAACTTGGTTAAAAAAAAAAACCAGGCAGGAAGAAAAGGAATGACTAATGAGTATCACTTTTCAGCAAACTCTTCAGATAATTCTAAAAAGATAATAGAAACATTGTTTTCAATTAAAAAAAAAGAAAGAAAATGAAACAACATTGATTCATTCTCTTCTCCCATCAGCTGTAAAAAACGGGTTTTGATTAAAAAGATCAAATTTTCAAAATTCAGGAGAACAGTGAAAGAAAGAATTCAAACTGATCCTCTGCTATGAATAAGACAACAATAATTTTGGAGACTCAAGCTACTGTCTGTCAAATTGCCATTGAGAAATGGTTAAGCATTAAATATGAGTGGTGTAAATTTTTTTCTTGTTTCAAAATGTCTTTTGTCTTAGAACTTTATTTCTACATATACTGTAGAATGTAATTTCAACTGAAAAAAGGGAAAGAAAAAGGAAAAGTTAAAAGAAAAAAAAATAGAAGGTTGATTATTATACTTGTTACAGCTATCACTTGAAAAACAGTTTATGAGGCTTGACATTTTCCATGGCCTTAAATAATTAACTCCAGACTAAAAGGCTGAGCAAATATGATTAGTCAATTAATAAATGTTATTGGCTTAAAAAGATAGCAACATTACACAGTGCTAGAACCATCTATTTTACATGACATAATTATGTGCATTCTAAGTAATCATTGCTCCCTAAAACTCCTTTCTCCCTTAAAAATTAAAATAAATCACAGTGATAGTTGCTTAATGAAGCATGTTCAAATATTCAGTTTCTTTTTGGATTACTAGCTAGCTAGCATACTGTGTGCCTACTGGGTCGTTCTATCATAATAAAATCAATTTCATTTTTCCAATGTGATATGCAAAGTTATGATTTATTTTTAAAATTGATAACCTTTACTGTAGTGTTTTAAATAAATAGCTATTAATAAGCTGAAACATTTTTCAAACTTGGGCCTATACTTAAAGTAAGCATTTATTCAGTGAACTTATTTTTGGAAGACCTGTTAGCATCAGCTTTAAAAAAGATTAAAACAAACAACAAAAAAAATCAATTTAAAGAAAAAAATAAGCAAGGCAGAATACCCTGTTATCATAGCTGCAGTTTTTCTCAGTTGCAGTGACATAACATTTGAACTCATGTCAGTTTTACATATTGAGAAAAATTAAACATCTTGTTACTTCTACCAAAAGTAAAAAGTGTAGTATTTATAAAGAAAAGACTGAACACTGCCAGTGAAAGATGAGAGGAATGATAGTATCTGACTTTAGTTTTAATGCTGTCTTTGTGATAACAGCTCTTTACCAAACATTCATACTAGATTTCTGTCTAGAAATCTAAAATTGAATGGCTGGGCAGTGATGTTGCACACTAACAACTACTATAGCATGATTTAGCTAACCAGCATCAATTTCCTCCCTGCCCATAAAGCAAAATCCATCCAGCCTTTATGTTGAAATATCTATAAGCAGCATCCCAAGATAATACTTAGAAAACCAATGAGAAAACAGCCCCAAAACATTCTGTACAGAACCAATAAATAAATACACAAACAAAAAAATGAATAAATAGAATTACCTAAAAAGGTGAAATCAAAGAAATCACTCTCCAATCAGATTCTTAAAGATATTCTTTCCACTTAAATCTTCTCATTATAGTGCTGCTGTATTTTGATGTTTGGAGTTACATTTGTATGATTGATGCAAATTTCCCACTGTTTTCTAAGTATTAGCTTTTCAAGAAATATTGTCTGATTCTTGCCTTTTTGACCCACCAACTGCATAACAGTTGAGACTCAGATTAAGTAGTGTGGCATATTGTTTCATTTACTTGCACTATACAAATGATTTAGGCTCATGTACATCATAAAACACCAATATTTAGTTGAATTCTTGGCCTACTTCTGAACAATTTGCACCCTTCCTCTAGTGCCTAGTCTTAGTTAACTGTCAAGATTCCAGAGCACAGACAGTCTTGTCGAGGGATGAATACAAAAGGGATGTGTGGTTGAGACAACTGCTGAGCGCTTTGTTGCTGAAGATCTTTCACTTCCATACTGCTCCTAGAGTGTTTCTTCCCCTAATAAACTCTTTGTCATCTCACCTGACCTGCAGCCAACGCGTGTGGTTGCATTGTGTTTGTAGAACATGCTGTGCACTAAGACTACTTATGAGTGCTCTGATTGCCAACACCATCATGATGGCGTGCATCAATAACTGTTTTATTTCTATTTGATAGTTTTATTTTTGTTCTGCTGAACAGGATTAAAAAAAACCAAAACAGTATATTGTATTTGTTCATACAGTGAAGTTATGTAATGAACGAAACCTAATGCTTTAAACACCTCTTTCAAATCAAAGCACAGTAACTTTAGAAAACAAGTACTTTCATGGACTATTGATGATATTTTTAACATCTCTTTATGAAACTGTGATTCCTATTTTGTTCTCTGAGATAGATGAACAATCAGTGAGGTTTGTAATGGTTTAGGTTCCACTCTGCCTAAACCTAAATAGGTTATTAACATAATTTTTTTTTTCTCCGAAGGGCATGAAAAAGTGAGATAGGAGAATAAGACCTTCACCAGAATTGTGAAACAGAAGGGACTTCTGAAAGCAGGTGTAATGACACAGGCAGTAAAAGGAAGCTGCAAAATTCAGATACTGTAATTGTTCTATTTTTAAAAGTAGGGGTTGTGGAGTTTGGCACCTGGATAAAATGCATTTTTCTGATATCTTGAGAGATAATCACAGAAAGACTGAATAATAGGTAATGGGTAATTGGTACAATCCATGAGGAAAAAGGCAGTGGTTCTGTCAAGTGTAACAGCAGTTAAAACTTACAGCCTCCCGTGTGGTCACCTAGCAGCTCCTGATAAACTATCAAGACAATATTTTTTGGTGTGCATAAATTTTATGGAAAAAATCTATTTCCACAGCAACTGGTGGCTGCAGAGTATTTCTCTTTTAAAAGGGATATAAAGAAGGGAAATTATTTGGAACATTTGGTGGAACTGAATAAATTGATGGAGTCCTGTCAGTTTTATACAATGCTCTGGTCAGGTCAGAAATTTATACTAATGGTGGAATCTGTTCCTGGGCAGCAAACAGAATGGACGTATCCAAAAACCTGCTGCCCAGTGAATCTGGTCTGACCAGAAAATACATTGCAACATTGTTGATTTAGGGTGTCTTAGTATGAAGAGACCAAGTTGTTGCCCAGTAACCCACAAAAGATGAATTCAGGGGTTGCAGCTGAGATGACACCAACAGTAGCATGAATTATGTTTTAATTCCATGTTTATTCCATCCCATATCTCCACACCCTGAGCCCCATCAAGTATTTTTCTTGTTCTTTAGACATATATATTTAACACAATTAGTTTCTCTGACGTGGGTATTGCTTGATTTCCTACTATCTCTTTACCTATCACCATCATCATCACCATCATCAGCATCATCATCATCATTTCCTGTATTTCCCTGCACTTCATCTGTTTAGAATTGTTCAGAATCTGCTCATTTATTCTTCTGCTTCCAAGGTGCATTGTCCAGGAATAAAAACCTCTCCTCAGACTTTGTCCAAAAGCTTCTCAGCTTGCTAAGTGAACACACAGTCTCACAATGCAAGGTAGTGAATAAAGAATCAAAAGTATACCCACTGAGAAATGCTGCAGGCCACAGAGTCCAGGATAACACAGAGCATAGGAGGGCCGCAGGTCAACTGGCAGAAACCTCAACAATTTAGACAAAATTTTTGACAACAGTACTAGGTAGAAAAAGGAAAAATTAAGGAGAAAGATGAACAGTGAAACAGAACCTTGTTATGAGTTTAGGTGAAAAAGAAACTGAACTCTCTTGATAAAAGCAGCTATATCAAGGAGAGGAGATATACTCAGAATATCATCAAAGTCAAAGCAATTCCAAAAATCATTGAACAACATTTAACAAAATATCAGCAGCAGAAAAATGCAAAGATTCAAGCAGAGCTGCTCTCCCCATGAAGCCATGGTATCAAACAGGGCAGGAGGACAACAAAGGAAAGACATCAATAGTATGGAGCACTTATCAGATCAGATGATCAACTAGCCCACTGGAAGGTTAGCACAGAGCTAAAGGAAATGCCAGATAAAAAGTGAGTGTATTAGCTCTGCTACTCACAGAACAACACTGTAAACTTTGCATAAGGGTAAAACTATCAAAAATGGAATCAGCTGGATATGGAGCAATGGGGAGAAGAAGAGAGGTGGGTGGAAGAGAGACAAAAATAGGGGAAAAAGTAGGGAAAAGGGGAAAGGGGACATGAGAAAGGGAGGGAGTAATAATTTTTTTAATGCAAAAAATAATGACAATAAGTTTAATTTGGTCATTTTAGAATTATTTCCCACGAGAACAATACGAGTATTTTAGAATAACATTGGTATTTATCCCAGCAGCTACGCAAATTCTTTCTAAACATGATAGTGCTTTTTGCTTAAAGATGTCATTTATTTCTTACCCTCTCTTTTCACCAGGTTGAGTTTTCTGGCTGACCCAGGAAAAAAGGACATAGCCAGATGTTGACATGAGAGAAACTAATGTAGTGTTTACAGTGATATAACACAGTAAAATCTCATTCTTCTACTAATCTGTGCAATGATTGTTAAATAAAAACAATTTAAGTTTAGATGTGGAGATGATGAGAGAAAGAAACAATGTGACAATGAAGAACCAAAAGAAGGTTTGCTGGAGAAACAGAAAAGGACAAGAAACAAGAGAATAAATAGAAACAGAAGTGAGAAAACAAGGACAATTTTGAAGAGTTCTACATGATCTAAACCAGTCTTTTTAACAGGATATGAGACCTGCAGGGCTATGTTTTCTATGTTTGCAGTTGGAATACTAAATTAGGCAAAGAAAATCTAAGGTGCAATATCAGATTTTCAATAGCAAGTCCAGGAATCTTGCTGATCATTTGCATCAGCCGGCAGCAGTGTTTCCATGAAGGCAGCAGGCACACTCCGTCTGGACTTCTAAGTGGGATCACTTCATTTTTAAGGACTATGAATTGAATTCAGGACATTTCTAGTTAATGAAAAATACATGGCAGTTCATGGTATCAGTAAGATGATTTGTCTTGAGATTCCTGTATCATGCTACTGACAATAGGAAGAGTAAAGACAAATCTTCTAATAAATACCTTCTTTAAATGCTGTCTTTCTAAGGAAATAATGTGGACACTGAACTCCACAAATTTTGTATTAGCATACGTCTGTACAGCCATTTATGTAATGCCAATGTTTGTCTCTCACCATCTAGAGAATTGCAAACAAGAAAAAATAAAAAGAACTGAGACTATATGTGAAGGGCACAGACATAAATTTTTAAAAGCTCTTCAAGCTAATAAAAAAGTGTAGCAAAAAGACTAAATGGAAGGAATATGGAAGATCAAGAGAGAGAGAGTGACATGAAAAAAACCAGAACGATAGAGAAAGCAGTAAGAAGTGAAAATGATACCCTGAAGCATGATTAAATATAAAGACAGGATGTCAATAATTCATAAAAAGAAATGGCTACTTAGAAATGCAAAGCTTACCTCAGCTTGGTTTGGAGATATAGTCAGTATACAGGTGTGAAGGGGGTCTGTGATCTGTCAGTAATCAATCAGTATTTTATAATAATAATCATAAAAAAAGAGCTTGAATAATTTATACTGAATTTCTCATTCTGCTTCTAAGAGGTGAACGTAGTACGTGGAAACAGCTGGGCCAATGATCTCATGACTAATAAGGAAGGTGGAGAGCAGAATTATGTAAATCTGATTCATAAGACTGCCTGTCTATAGCCAGGAATGTGTATGGTTGTGACTGAACTTGAAGATAAGAAGATGGAAATAAATGTCTACCCTGGACTGAGCAAAGCCTGAAGGCTGTCAAATGAGATGTTGACAGTATGCCCCATTTGTGTGGGGATGTGTTACCAATTATGAGTCCAGACTCTCTCTAAGCTCTCAAAGTAGGACCAATATCTTCATTTAACCTTTTCCTTCTCATCAGGTAAAGCATTATTCTGTTCAGACAGAAACAAAGTGGGATATTGTTTTCAGAAAGGTAATGGTGTAATCACTTGTCATTCTCTAATGAAGCTAAGAGAGCACTGTCAGGTTAGACGCAGAGTAAATAAAAAAATGCTACCAACAATCTAAAGAAGATATTTTCATTTAGCCTATATTTTGAAAATATCTTGCTATAGATATAGCTGCTTTTATGTATTTGTCCTGGAAAAAAGAACCCCAAAACAAAAAACCTTTCGAAGGTTACCAGAGCACATCAATCCCAGTCAGCAGAATATGAAGAGAGATGTATCCTCACACTGACTGGAGTTGTAATGAGAGGACATGAAGGCATTAGCACCTCATGATGAAGGTCTCAGACTTCTGGAGCCTTCTCTCATTACAATTCCAGGAATGGCTGAGACATCAGTCAATCAAGGGAAGTGACACCAAGGAAAGTGACAGCAGCCCCCTTTCCCAGTTCCCCATGGAACTCCCCCTTCGGGTGTTGTCTGGACTCAGTGCAATCACCTGTGCACTTACAATAATTGTATTAATTTTTATGGCTATAAATATCTTTCATACACCCAAGGTAGCTGTAAAGACGCAAACCATGAACATTATCAATACATGTATTCAGCACTTGCTGTTGTGCTTTACCTAATTAAAGAGGGTTTTTTTGAAGTCTTGATTTAGCTCATTATTTGTGTTGCAGTTTTTGACAAAACTTAATTGTTCTGAGGGGCAACTCAGAGACAGAGTCCTAGAGAAAGTATTATGGTGACACAGTAAGTACATTTAATATTCTATTGCATATGTTACTGAGAAAATATTTCTTTCTGATTTCTCTCTGGTTTCTCTCTGGTTTTCCTGTTATATTAACAATTCCACAATGCATCTCTGAGCAGCAGTTTTGTGGGTGTCTTCTTTTTTTCTTGTCAATTCTTCTGCTTATCACATGTGAAACAAATGAAGAGCACCATGAAATTTGATAGTGTGATATTTGTGCAGTGCTCACCTTAGAATAGTCTTTCCTCTTCCTTGTTAGTGCCCCCATTCTCCACTAAGCTAAGTAGAATTTTAAAACCTTCAATTTTCTGAATATTAAAATATGTGACAAAAGTCCTCAAAAATGAACCCCTTGAAAAAAATGCATTCCACTAGCTTTTATAACTTTGCTGCTTGACACTACTACTGACAATCTCCTATCTCTCTAAGTTGCACTCTAAATTCATAAGTAGTTGTTAGATTTTGCTTTTGATTCCCGAGCAGTTTTCAAGTTAACCATCGCTCTCAAACCACCTAATCACAACAGACACTTGGTCAATTTCCTTCCATGCTGAGGCAGAATTTTAAATTTTATTTGGTATTTAAATTTATCATGGCATAAATGTCTTCTATCAGTGCTCAAGCAGTGCCAATGCTAGCCTGCTAGATCAAGTTTCACCACCTATTGAGGCATACTTGTTTCCTGAGAGTTAAGAAATGAAATGAATTAAATAAAACAGGTGAACAGAATGCCTCAGATGATTCATAAACATGTGAGTTATAGTTTCTGGGTTGTTTTTAGTTGGTTAGTTTGCTTGTGGGTTGTTTATATGTTCTCAAAAACTGCCTAAAAGTCTTTTCCTGAGATCAGGTTTTTCAGTCACTTTCAGAGGAGTTATGTTGATGCACATGTTTGGAGAAAGTCATACCAGCATTTTGAAAGAGACTTTTTTTTTTCCCCAGAAAGAAAGGTGTTGTGTCATTAACTCTTTATAAGTCAATATTTATCATCTAAACCATTAGAAAAAAAATCTTCTTTTTCTAAGGTGCAAGACACAGACTATCTACAGAATATATCTGCATTTTTTACAAATTATCAGAAAGAAGGTTATCGTCAGAAAATTATTTAATAGAAAAATTATGGATTTGGTGATGGTTTGTATAAAACACAGTTAAAATTTTAAGAGACTCAGAGTGTTGTTTTTTAAACTCATAGCAAAAGGTGTTCTCAATCAGCTGAGATGGGACATGAGTGTCCAACACTAGTCATTCTGCTAATATAGTAGAAGAAAAAAATTTCCTTTCTGACAATTTAAGACTGACCAGAGAAACTATGAGTAGAAGGAAACACTTATCAGTGTTATTTATCATCTTTTGAATTAATTTCTTGCTTTTCCTGATCTGTAACACCTTCTTGTGAAGTAGTATACCCTAGAAATGCACATAAAACTAAACTCCATTAAACCTCATTGTAAGAAACCCTGTGGTTTCTCTCATAATGCTGACCTAAGGCCTAATGGCTTAACCTGATCTAGAGTTTCATTTCCTATATGGCTTTGATTGAAAAATTATTATTTATCATCTATTACTATTCATACCCCTGCAAATGCTTCCTCCTGCATTTCCTTCTTTCACTTCCTGTCCTGTTCCCAAAAATACAATTACACGGTTTGAGTTTGCAAAAGAAATACATCTATAATAGTCTGAAGACTTTAATTTGAATCATCATACACAGCTATAATCAAAGGCTGAGTAAGCATTACTCTAAGTTAAGTCCTTTATAACAGCTCTCAGGGCAGTACCAGTAGCTGGGACTGATGGATTCCTATTTGAATTTTATCATAAAAATGAAAATCTATATCTATAAAAATATAAATCTTATCTATAAAGGACTTTGAATTTTTTCTCCTTTAAATCTTTGCATATTACTTATTTTCTTCACGGCACCAAGGGAAATGTTTTCTCACAGCTCAACTTCCACGTGTGTGAGTGATTCTTTTGAGTTCACAGTTAGCCACATGCAGAAGTGTTGAGCATGATGTAAAATCTTCAGTTCCTCTAGAAGCAAGAAATAACTTTCCTTGTTTCTACAACATGTATAGTGTATTGCCTTTTTTCCACACAGATTCTAACCCCTAACTGGAGATTATGGAAATATAAAAGCTTAATGAACAGCAGTCCATCCAATAGCATAATTAATTTAATTCATAATAAAATCCTGCAGCAGAACAATTGCTATCTAGAAGAACTAAAGCCTGGGAAAACCAAATTGTCTATCACATGACTATTTTTTGTCAGTCAGATTTGTCTTTAGAACACTATAGTTCATTTAGAGCTCAGACAAACTCTTAAATTTCTAATATATCTGCTCTTTTCAGGGGATATATTTTTTCAAATGGGGTCAAGGATACTGCTTAATTCTTAAGGACCTTAAATAGTCATTGTATGCTAACTGCAGGCACTAACATGAAATGGTTTGGAAGCCAAAATATGAGAGAAACTCTATTTTGCTGATGATCCCTTGAGTCATCAAAATGCCTTAGAACACCGCTTTTCTAAGATAATAAATCCACTGGAGAATTATCTAAACCCACCCAATTTTCATCAGGATTTTTTATTCATTTTATGTCTGCTGCATTGATACTAACAACACATTAAATTTTTAAAAAAATGTTCAAAGCATCCTATGGGACAATGTATTTAACATAATATCTGAGGCTTATCCTTTTGACTGTCAAGCTTAATATCAATTAATAATATTCAAGCTCAATTACCCATTGATAACATATTGCAGCACATTATAGATTTCCAACATTGACTACTAAGATTATAAGTCCCCAGCAGCAAATAACATGTGTCTGTTCTCTGGTTTGTACACATCTAGGAACTGAAAAGAAACTTTTTGTCCCATAGGTTCACCTCCCCTGGTACAGGACACATAGAATTCCCACTGAAGAGACTGGGACTCTTGCTAATGAGTACACACAAAATCACTCCCATGATATCACTCCAAATTACTGCAAAAAAACTTGGGAAATCCAGAACTAAACTTATTCCAGCAGTCCTGGGAATTCATATCTTCCTGTGTTTCTGATTGCCTATTAAACAACGGTAGTCTTAATTTCCATTTAATTTTCATTCATGTAATTTTAAAATGCCATTTCTTTTAATGTAAGAGGTTTGCTGGCAACTAAATTCTAATTGCTTGAAAAACAGGTTCCAGTGCAATTATTAAAGAAATCTTTGATTGCCTGAGGTAGATATAATTTCCTAGACTGTACAAATTAATTATCATTGATCTGCTTGACATTCCATGCCTATCTTTATATATGTGCATACATATGCGAGATATATATATATATATGTGTGTGTGTGTGAGATATATATTTATATATACACACACATATATATATAACTTTAAATTTTGCTTAATAGCTGAGGGTTGTTAGAATAGTTTCTGATCATGATGATTCATGGTACACATTGATAAGTTTTCTCAGTAAAAACTGACACTGATTAATAGATATGCTAAGAACTTGCTATTATCAATGTGTCATACAAGCAGCAGTTTCCTTTTGAAAGTAAAATAAAGTTGGGGAATTCAAGGTCCTGAAACAGAAGCAGACTGGATAATTTAGTCTTTCTTCCTGCTTCTCTACAATTTCTCTTTGGAAATGCCTTTAACTCTTGATGTTATTTCTGGTAATCTGTTGGCATAAAGACTGCTAACACCAGACCATTTTTCTGTGCTGTATGTGAATTTCCTAATTGTCTTCAGAGGTGAGAGTTTTTGCCATGTGTACCTCATTTATTTTTCTAGACAAGTATTAATTATTTAATGCTATTCCCCATACTGACTTCTGATGTTTATCTACTGAATGGGTAACATAAGTAAAATGTTATATTGCACATACATGAATTTCATGTGATGTAATCCATGTTTAACATAAGTCTGTGTCTCTCCCATATTGCATTATTGCTCATTCCTAACACTTCATAAGCCCCCTGTTTTGTTTGTATTGTCATCTTTAGCATTAAATGTTCTCTGGGCTGAGACACTTTGGAGTGTATCCAGAGGTTAAAGGGAATAATTTTAATATTCATATGTGTTTTATGTTAAATTCTTCTGTCTTTGGCCATCAAATAAGCACAATTTTTGAGAATTTAAGCTTTTGATGCTCAAGTTCTACCCAGAGCCTTGCATGGATTTGGTCTGAGTGAATTTGGTCTAAGGTCACAGAAGGAAACCTAGAAGATCAGGAATTCTTTCCACTCCTAGACTAGTTACCCAAACACAAAAATGCTCTGATTTTCCTTGGTTCAGTTGAACTTGGTTTTTTTTATAAACTCTGTTCTGAATTTGCCAATTAGGGCTATTTGCAATGGTGAATTTGAGGGATTTATCCATTGATCAAACACATGATAAAACATTTTTCTAGCAAACCCTCTGACAATCATCAAAACACTAAAAGCTTTTAGATGCTCTCAGTCTACTGCAGAATAGATGCAAGTAGTTTCCAGTCCATTGAGAAAGTGACATTTCAGAATTCACCTTATTTAATGTTCACTTGGAAGGGAGAAAAAGTGTTTCCCATTAGTTTTTGTCTAATGCCTTATGCCAGCTGTCTTTTACAAGGTGTCTAATTCGTCTCCACTCTGTATATCCCCTTGTAAGATCTAAAAGGGTCTTCTGAAGAATTTCTGATACTACTTGAGTTACACACACATAGATGCAGGATAAGCTTTGTAAATTCTGTTTTCTCGGTGACACTCTGGAACATAAACAAATGCATTTGAGTATTTCAACTGCTGAGTTGCCTAGCTCATTTATTGCTCTCTATGTTAAAAAAGAAAAGCCTTAAGAGATTTTCAGAGTCAGAGATAGTATATTTTTTTCTAAGTCTGATTTCATGCAAGCTTTTAAATTGGGTTCTATATACAGATTATGATGTGCAGTCTTACTTGACATATATGATAATCAAATTGCAGTTTGACTATAACCTGATGGTTGTAGTTTGTTGGTTTGTTGATTTTCTTCTTCTTCAGATTTATCAGACAAGTTCTTCTGTTTATCTGTCCTGGCTTTATTTGCTATCATGTGGTGTTGTGGAGGCCTTTTTGCTTGCTCTAATGGTTTATCTTTTTTTGGCTGTCACAAACACCATTTTTGCAGAAAATGTCAGGCTTTACCAACCCTTTTCATGCCAGTGCAATCTTTCTTGTCTTGAGTCAGGCTATTTAAGTGATTTATGTCAAAACTCTTACTAGGTGTTTTATTGTAAAGTATTAATTTATTTTTCAATGAGAAACAATGCAAAGATGACCTGTAGCTGTTATTTATATCTACTCTGTATCATTAATGTAACCACAGAAAATTCACTTTTTTGAAAAAAACCCCAGATTTTGTCTTCTATTTATTCTGGGCTCAGGTCTAATCATTTTGTCTTTTTTTTTTTTNAGAAATTCCTAACTGAGATAAACTGACCTATTTCCATGTATCCAGGCTACTTAAATGAAAATGTAGTGTTTGCAGTAGTCCAAAGAGGGGCCCCAATTTGTTTAGAAATGAAAATTGGAAGTTTCATTGACAAGATGAGTTATAAACAATGAAATACTATTTAACAAGGTGATTGCTTCTATTAAGCTGTCAGTCATAGAGATAGTGTTAACCTGGACTAGCGGGACTAATTCATCAACATAAGCTCTACGATTTTTCTCTGTATTATTTGCTTCTTTTCTCTTTCATTTCCTCTTTCATTTTCTACTGGCATAGTACTTTATAATAAGTGAAGCACGAACACTCATTTTCCCTTGCAAAGCAGACCATTTACCTACTTGGTGTATAAAGACGTTTAGTACATTTGCCACTGTGTTTTTCATGTAGCAGACATAAAATACAGTGTGATTACTACAGAGAAAAGATGTGGGTTACGTACTTAACACTTAATGTCTTAAATATTTTTTATGGAAATATATATTCTGTTCTGTTCTCTCTCTTTTTCATGACTGTAGAGTTGCAGAATAGCTACAAAGTTATTGTCTATAACCCTTTGAGAATGTTTTTGATTGATGACATTTTTAATGGCAGATTATCAACATATAGCTTTAAATCACTACTGGAAGAAAAGTAGCATAATAAGCCTTCTATTTTTTTCTTTGTATAGTCAAGTATATTCTTTCTTAGATAGTAATTTGGCATAGCTATGAACAGGAGGTTGTTGTGCAGTTTGTGATATTGGAAGTGTTTATTTTTATCATTGTAAGTATCCTTATATGCATTTTCTTTTTATTTTTCACAGTGAAGCTGGTCCACACACAATACATATACATAATTTTTTAAAGATCAATTCCAGTTAAGGACTGTCAGGGTCATGGTTATCTCAATAAGCTTTTTCTCTACAGGTCCTGCCTGAGAACTCTGTACCAAAAGGCCTTCAGCTAGGCTTTCAACATGGTCTTCACTAGTGTTCACACAGCCAACTCAGTGAAATATAGGGTGATAACTGGGTGCAAAACTGGATAAACTCTCAGGTTGAAAGCTTATTGTCATCACTGGTTCAGTGTCCAAATGACAGCCACTTCATGGATAAATATTGCAGCAAATACTGTTTGTTAACAGCCTGGGTGGTAGAGTGGTGTGCACCCTCACCTGGCCCACAGCTCATATCAAAATGGGGGAAGTGGTTCGTTGCTACCTAAAGTGACCTCAACAACAAATAAATTTTAAAAAAGAAATAAAAAGGTGTACAAAAAGTACAAGCAAAGGATAATGCAAATTTGTCCTCAATAGGACAAATTACCTCATTCACCAGTACAAGCCAAGGCAGACTGACTAAAAATTAGTTTTGCCAAAGAGACCAGGTAATAATCAAAGCTGATCATGATGTGGCAGTGTGAACCTGTACCAAAGAGGGCCAACAACACTGTTGGTTTAACCCCAGCCAGCAACTAGGTACCACTCAGCCACTCAGTCACTCCCAGTCCTGAGTGGAAATAAAAGTAAATACTCATGGCTTGAATTAAGAGCAGTTTAATAGCTGAAATGAACTAAAATATAATGATAATTATTATTTTATGATAAAATGTAATTTTAATGTAAACGAGAAAGAGAAGGGAATAAAACTCATAGAAAACCCATGAAAAACAAGTGATAAACAATGCAATTGCTCACCTCCCACTGATTGATGCTCTGCCAGTTCCCCAGCAGCAATCACCTGCTCCCCGCCAACTCCCCCGTTTGATCGGGCATGCTGTTCTATGGTGTGGAATATTCCTTTGGCCAGTTTGGGTCAGCTGTCCTGCCCATGCTCCTTCCTCCCAGCTGCTCATGCAACTCCTCACTGGTTGAGCATGAGGCATTGAAAAGTCCTTGACGTAGAGTAGGCTCTGAGCAACTGCTAAACCACCAATGAATTATCAATGGTTCTTGAATGTCCCCAGTGAGGCAATTCCACAGACCTGCCTGGCACAGATCTGTGCAAGCTCATTTATTCTGCTACTCACTGCCTTCTCATTAGGTGTTTATGGGCAGGAACAGAAAATAGCCATTCTCAGTTTTGCATTATGCAGTCGTGGGTTTCCATGGGGTTACAAGAACAGAGTAAGAATCTAACACAACCTTTGGCTTTCGCCTATAGCCATCTGTAACTTTCAAGGGCATGAAACCAAAAGGTATTTGAACTCTATCTGAAACAATGTGATTCATGAATTTCTCTCTGTATCTTGACTATGTGAAGCATTGTACAGCATCTGCATGGGCAGGATGCTCAAACAGAAGTTTTCAAAGGCTTTGTTAGATTTCTGCCCATCAACGGACCTTAAACACCGCTTTTTTACAGTTCTGTACTGTAAATGGTGTCTTTATTTCATGGGACTATTTTCTATGCTTTTTACTTGATGTTTCAAAGCACTTTGAATATGAGTAAGTGGTAAATACACTTAAGCCTGTGTAAGTAGCCAGCCACTTTGATTATGTAAACTCCTGTCTTAAGAGATTTCTAAGTATCTCCATAAATAGAAAACAATTTGCTTCTAAGAAAAAAAAATTTGTGTTAGTCCCTGGAATGCTATAGTTGAATGCTACTTGTTATCTTAATTGTCTGCTTGTATATTTAGTTTTCACTTCTCAATAATTCAAAATGAGATGAATTATATGAGCCAGCTAATAAACTTTATAGAGATATCTCCTCGCTCCCAGAAAGAAACAGACATTTGTGCACCAGAAGTTCTAAACAACTTGACAGAGAAAATACTGCTTGCCAAAAAATACTAGGAGACATTCTACTGTAACAACTGATAGTTTTAACTACAGAACATTTTTTCCATAATAGCACGGAAGTTTTCTAAGAAGCACTTCGTGGTGGTTGTTGCAGTTTAACCCCAGCCAGCAGCCAAGTCCCAGGCAGCCGTTTGCACATTCCCCCTCCAGTGGGATCAGGGAGAGAATCAGAAGGGTAAAAGCTGGAAAATTTGTGGGTTGAGATAAAGACAGTTTAATAGGGAAGGCAAAAGCTGTGCTCACAAGCAATGCAAAACAAAGAATTCATTCACTGCTTCCCAAGGGCGGGCAGGGGTTAAGCCATCCCAGGAGAGCAGGGCCCCATCGCATGTGACAGTTACCTGGAAAGACAAAACACCATCACTCCAAACATTACCCCCTTCCTCCTTCTTCACCCCACTTTATATATTAAACATGATGCCACGTGGTCTGGAATGTGGCTGTACGGCCACGCTACCAGGATGCCCTCAGCAGCTCTGCCAGGNACACCCAATGGGGAACTGAGGGCAGGGCTGCAGGGAGGCTGTGGGAACTCGCGATTCACCCTGCCGCACTGGAGTATCCCTTTGGACAGCTGAGGTCACTTGTCCTGGCTGTGTCTCCTCCCACCCTCCCAGGCACCCCCAGCCCCCTCACCACTGTGGCCATACAAAAAGCAGGAAAGGCCTTGGCTCTGTGTAAGCCCTGCTCAGCAATAACAAAAATATCTCTGTGTTATCAGCCCTGTGTTCAGCACAAATCCACTACACAGCCCCTTACTAGTCAGGGGTAGGGTGTGAAGAAAATTAACTCTACCCAAGCCAAAACCAGCACAGTGTCGAACCTTTAACCTCATGAGAAACTTGGCAAAATCCTGGTCTAGACATGGATGCCATTTAGAGAAAGCTGCAAGTCTATTTCTAGAAAATTAAATGCACTACATTTTCTGAATGTAGACTTATTATGTGTACATAATAAATTAGCAACTAAAACCTGAGGAAATTTTAAATTGTACATAAACCAGAAATTCTAAGACACACCACACTTCCAAAGTCAAGGAAAATAGTGAAAACGTGCTCTTATTATCCCCGTGCAGAGTATATTGCTGTTAAAAATCTGTCAGATTTACTTCTTGACTTTTTAGAGGGCCCTGAAGCAAACTAAAATTTCCTGAACAAGATATTTGGCCTGTTTCTCACCTTCACTATTCAGAATGGTCATTTCAACCTTCTAAAATTTAGTAATATTACAATACACCTGGAAAAAAAGGTTTCGAAAAGGAAATTAAGAAAAGTTTTTGTAACTATGAGTTTCTAGTTCTCTTAGGGCAGCTGTATGTCTTCGCTAAGAAAAGACCTAAGAAAGAATACTTTCCTTCTCTATATAAAGATCCTATTATGATTTTAGAAAAAGAAAAGACTGGATAATTATTTTGCTATTTTCAATAGCATACCTTCTTAGAAGACATTCCTGGCATGAAATATGAGTGGTTGTTTTCCTTCATGTAAACTGTCATTGGAATCAAACAGCTGATAAACTGCAGGTAAGTGATGGTATTAATTTACTAGTTGTTTAGAGGATTATTTTATATGCTATAACTGTTGCCACAGTTATGCCACAGAAATGCCTGTATTATACTTGTGTGTTTAGCTTGCAGATTTGTCCAGCACAATACAAGTTGTGGGGGTTTTACATGTTAGTGATCTGAGTAGAGCTTCATCCTGATGTCCTTAAACTACTCACTGCTGAGGTTACAGTTACTCAAAAGCAGTTTCCTTTGCTGATATGATCATCTTCACAGCATCTCAAGAACTGTATACTATGTATAACTTACTTATTATTTTAGTACCAAAAAGATTCCCATTACCATTGGAAATCTTGCATTTTCTTGTCCTCTAACTTTCACTCCCACAAGTATACATATTTGCTGAAAGTAAACTTTATATGTAAACTTTCCTGTAACAATGTCTATCCCTAGACAGTGATGGAGTAAGGGTTTGGATTTAGCACTTTTATCATCTTCTGAATCATTCCCATCTGCAGTGCAAAGTCCCTCACCATCTGTACCATGCCTGATAACTTATGCAGGCAATACAAATACTTGTCTCTTATTTCCATCAAGGGCATTTTTTCAAACATGAGCCATTTCTCTTGCAGGCCCTAATTCAGCAAAACACAGAATCTATACATAACAATCAACTATTTTTCATCAAGCTGAATGATTGATGACAAATTATCTCAATTTCTTTTGGGAAATGTTCCTCTCTAGGAATGAGACTGGCTAGATCTTGTGGCACCCTCACACACTGCAGTGGTGGCCCATCGCACACAGGCCCTCTGAGTTCTGGCACTACTCTGGCTGCTTTCACTCAGAAATTCCCACAGTCTTGTGCACACAGGTAGAGAGCCACTCACCCAGAAAAATGGTCAGAAATGAAGTTTAATGAGAAGAAATGACAGACTGAATGTCAGAAGGAGAAGAAATTTTTTACTGAGAAGAAATGACAGATCAGGCACAGGGCATGGCCATTCAAGCACTGTAACCAGCTGCTGTTTACACAGCTAACCTCTTTCACCCCCTTATCCTTCTATTTCCCTTGTTCCTTCTCCAGCCACTCTAAATCCCAAAGGTACCTGCAAGCCTTCCTCTGGCCCCAATGATCATGGGTGTCCAGCCTGGCCATGGGGCTGATCACTTCCTGTAGTTGAGACAGGTTACCCTCAAACTTCTGCCCTGCTATGTGTGTATGGCAATGAATTCTTTATCACCTAACAGTGCTATCCATGATAATTTAGGGTGAATCAAAGCCTTTGAGAAGATAAAAATATTATCTTCTGAAACACAGGGGAGACTAATGTGTTGCAATCTTAAAAGGCACCAGAACAGAGAAGGAAGCAATGAGATAAGGTGTGCATGGATTATTCCAGTTGGTGATCTGCACAGATCATGTCTGTGCTACTCATGGAGAGAAAGCCTTCCAAGGTAGCCAGCAGCAAAACTGTTATTTTCTTCTAATCCAAACATCAGTTTTACATTGTTTATTGGGTTTGTGTGGGGAGTTTTTGGTAGCAGGAGGGGGACTACAGGGGTGGCTTCTGAATCAGCTGCCAAAAGTTTCCTCTGTGTCTGAAGGAGCAAATGCCAGATGGATCCAAGATAGACCAACCTGCTGCTGGCCAAGGCTGGGCCAATCAGAAATGGTGGTAACCTCTCTGCAATAACATATTTGAAAAGGTGAAAAAGTTATTGTGCAGAAGTAATTGCATCCAGAGTAGAGTGGAGTGAGAATATATGAGAGAATAAACTCTTCAGACACCAAGGTCAGTCACCAAGGAGGGGCCCAGACATCCAGGGGAGATTCCCCTGTAGGTCATGGTGCAGGATAGGATGAAGCAGCTGTGTCACTGCAGCCCATGGCGGTCCACAGGGAAGCAGACGTTAATCCACAGGCAGGCCGTGGAGGACATCCACATAGGAGCAGGTGAATGCCGGAAAGGGGATAATGAACCCATGGGAAACTCATGCTGGAGCCGGCTCCTGGCAGGGACCTGCAGACCCACAGCAAGAGGAGCCCATGCTGGAGCAGATTTCCTGGCAGGACTTGTGACCCTGTGGAAGGGACCCAAGCTGGAGCTGCTCATGAAGAACTGTAGCCCATGGGAAGGATTCATGCTGGAGAAGTTCATGGAGAACTGTCTTCTGTGGGAGGGACTCCACACTGATGAGGGAAAGGACCCCTCTTCCTGAGCAGCAGCAGAACAACCTGTGATGAACTGATCATAACCCCCATTACCATCTCCCTGCACTGCTGGGGGAGGAGTTAGAGATGGGAAGGAGGGAGAGGCGGCAAGAAGATGTTATAAGATTTGTTTTACTTCTCATTATCTGATTTTGGTTGGTAATAAATTAATTTAATTTCTCTAAGTCAGGTCTCTTTTGCCCATGACTGGTGAGTAATCTCTCCCCATCCTTATCTCAACATATGAGTCTTTCAATATATTTTCTTATCCATGTCCAGCTGAGGAGGGGAGTGACAGAGGAGCTTTATTTGTAATGATTTATTACATGTGAAAAATATAAAATTAAGAAAATAAGTACATATGCTAAAGACAAGGGTATTGGTGCTGGTGGACTGAAGATAAATATCTCACTGCTGGGCTGCATTGTATATGTATATATTGGAAAGACATAGTTAAAAAACTCTTGCCGACTTAAACTGTCATAATTAACAGATACTCCAGTAACAGGGCTGTAAAGAAAATTGCCCGTGCTGAGAAGATAATAAGCCTTATTTTCAAGACCAATTAATCTAATTTCAATGTCCAGATATTTCTATGCATTTGTCAGCAAGGCTAAATTTTTTTCTCAATATTAGACATAATTTTCACAGAGAGTCACCTTCAAATATTCTCTCAAGTAGTCAGAATAAGTTGATTTTCTTAAATCTGACATCCCAAACTTTATATTCCTAGCCTTCAATCACTATTTTCACAATTTTATAATTTTTAAATAAAATTTTTCATATATATTAACAACAACTGACATACAGTTGTGCAGATCTGGAATTACAAAAGCTAAAAACCCCCAAACTATGCAACATCTCTAATGATACCACTATCATCATAGTATTAGCAATATTTTTGAGTTACTGACATTTTTGAGATGGCAATACCCAAGTCTATAACTATTGAACACGTGTCTCTGAAGACTACATATGGCAAATTTTAAAAGGTCCTTGAGATACCTAAGAAGAGTATATCAAAATTGTCTAACAAGAAGTTTCAGTAAAACCACTACCAAAATTATAAAACAGATTCTTTATGAAGAGTGAAATAAGGCTTTAAAAGTCCACAGATTTCAAAATTAAATTAAATACTTTATTGTTTTGCCTATGTTTAAGTCGGAACTCATTCCTATTCATTCTAAATATTTTAAATAGTGATAACATTAAACCTTTAAAAACTTGTAATAGATTTTGGAACAACACTGGCTCAATTGGGACAGAGCCCATTTCTTAATCTGAATGGAAGATAGATGTTTAACATTTTCCTAAGGGGCACTTCCATCATATGCACTCTGAGCTTCTTATTTAATTCATAATGTCAACTGCAATGGATGTATACTCACATTTTCATTCAACTACAAGTGAGAGATTTTTGCTTTACTTCTTTCAATTTTATGATCTACAATTTGCTAGCTCTCTAAAAAGACCAAATCTCCATTTGATTTTATTCCCCCTGAAAATGCTTTCTGGTTCTCCTTAACTCTATTAAGCATTAGTTTTCTTTCACTTTTTTACCCCTCCTCTTCTGCCTGAGGAAATTTACCTTATTTATATTGATTTTTTTTTTTTTTGCATTTGCTGAACAATGCTGGAATATTTTCAGCGTTTGCTCGTTTCTTTAAATTTCATGTTGCCATTTATTTATGTCAAGAGTTATTTTAAACTCTATTTAAACTGTCTGTTTAAAGTCCAGAAAGTATATGTTCAATGAGTGTAATGAACTCCGAATTCCAAGTCACTATGACTAAACCACGGCCGTCTAAGAACTTTGTCTCTGTGGAAAGTTCCTTTTTCTCTTCTCTCATACTTTTCCCAGCACAAAGTTTCTTATTTCTTTGATCAGATTTCAGGTCATCTTGACATCTCTTCTGAAGTCTGTGTCTTCTGAAATGAGGATGATTTTTATTTTTTCACCTCTATATATTTTTGTTTAGTTGTTTAGTTTTGGGGGTTTTTTTGTTTGTTTTTCTCTTGGTTGGTTGGTTGGTTTGTTTTCTTTTAATTTCAGTATCCTTCCATCTCTCCCTTTGCTAGCCAAAAGTTTCACACCAAAATTACTACATCTTCCTTTATTCAGGCTACTGAAATAGTGTTGGCCTAAGTACAGATAGAAAATTATAGCTCTCAAGGAGTTAAGATTAAAATATACTTTAGACCCCATTCCAGAATACATTCCTTGTATTCCAAGACCCCATTCCTTGATATGTTGCATTGTGTTTGCCAGTAGATGAAAAAAAAATCCACTAAATACATGGAAATTCACATTCATTTCAACTCATATCTAGCTGGACTCCTGCAAACTCTGTCCTATTGAACCCTTGCTATGTTTGGCTAATATGACTGGAATCCTCAACATGAGAAGGATGTGGACTTACTGCAGCAAGTCCAGAGAAGGGCCATGAAGATAATCTGGGGGCTGGAACACCCCTCCTGTGAAGACAGTCTGGGACAGTTGGGGTTATTCAGCCTGGAAAAGAGAAGGTTCCAGGGAGACCTCTTAGCAGCCTTCCAGTAACAAGGGATCTTCCAAGAAGGCTGGAGAGGGACTGTTTGCAAGGGCATGTAGTGACAGGACAAGGGGGAATGGCTATGAACTGAAAGGGGACAGGTTAAGATTAGGTGTTAGAAAGGAAATCTTAATTTATAAGGGTCATGAGTCATTGGCACAGGATGCCCAGAGAAGCAGTCAATGTCCCGTCCCTGGGAGTGTTCAAGGCCAGGTTACAGGGGTTTGAGCAACCTGGTCTAGTGGAAGGTGTAGGGAGGTTCGAATAAATGGTCTTTAAGGTGCCTTTCAGCCCAAACCATTCTATGAGTCTGTGATTATTCAATAGCACCATTTGAATTCTGAGATTGCTTTTCTGCAAGTCTTTCTGTGAGTGTATGAAGTGCTGTCATTTCTCAGATCAAGATGCATTGTTTGTTCATAAATCACACTTACTCTTACAAACATTTTAAATGGTCAGACACCATGTTAGCAGGGTTTAGAAATACTGGTTGAAGAAATACTGAATGTCTGATGTCTTTCAAACACTATTTGGAATCTCCTGAGTTTTAATTGTCTAAAAAGCCAATGTCAATCTCTGACAGCTTCAAGAATTCATGTAGGAAGTGCCAAGATGTTTATCAAATGAACGAATAAATAGCATATCAAATTTTCACTGGCACTTTATCTTAAATGAAGTTTTGATTTAATTTCAATTGTTTTTCCAGATTAGTTTGTTCATTCAGAAATTACAGTTTTCAGCTGTTTCTTGAATTCCAATTTTGTCGGAACTAACTTTCCTGTGTCATTAAAAAAAAAATAAAATAAGGCATATGGAATAGGCATTTTTCCCTGAGTATTCAGATATACCTGGTTTTTTTTGAACCAGATATCAGCTTCTTTTCACCTCTCTCATACACAGTGCATAGGTTTCTTTTTTACAGGAAATACTTTGTGAAGAAGCATTTGATTGTTAATCTGTGTACAGCCAGAAAAAAGGAAGGCTCATTCCTGCATTAGCAACCTCATTTCCAAAGAGGATTACTCTCATATGCAAAGATCAATGAAAGTGTTATTAAATCTCCCAGCCCTTTTGCCCCTGTGCAAAGCTGATACTACCAATTATTTTAAATATGTCTGACTCTAATTTTAGTGAAATATTTTTGGCATGAAGTGGAGGGATGCTGAATATTTTATATCAGCCTGATCTCAGAAGGAATTCTAAACTATTTAATACCTTAGAAGATGTCACTGGGCTAAAAGGGATCACTTTAATAACAATCCATCTCACTATCAATTTTGTCAACTATATGTACATTTAATTTTTCTTCCTAACAAATGAGTTACCCTCTTTCTCTCTGATAAAACAATGGATCAGTTGACCCCGGGTTACTTAATTTCCATACTTATTCTAATTCTGGAGCATTTGAATAGTCTAATTTATCTCTTACCTCAGAAGGTGCCTTAGACTATTTTCCTCCACTATTTGAAAAGAAGTTCTTGTGTCTAGTATGCTTGTGCAAAAACACCAAAATACTTATGGCAGCAGAGTATTTGGCCAAACATTTAAATGATTGTATCATCTGTGGCATACTTTGAATAAAGTTATGCTATAAAAACATTTTTAAAGTCAGTGAAATATAATAAAAAATGACACATGAATACAGCAAACTAAGAACAGTAGCTTTAATGAAATGTTTCCAAAATATACAGTAGTGCATAAAGACACAGTTTTAAATTTATACTTTGCAGATAGTCACATCTCAAATATTAGGGGAAGGCAGGAAACAAACAAACAAGCAAACGATATCCAGCCGTCTTGGTCAGATAAATGAAAACAAAACCAAAGCAAAACAAACCCCATGGATTTTGACAATTATACTTCCATTGTATTTCTCTGATTATATTCTACTGTATTCCCTTCCCATTTATTTAACCTGGCATGTCCTCCCTTGAAAAATGCATTGCAATATCTGTAGAAATGATAATGATTTCCCACAGGACAATTAGCATGTTCACAATTCCAGGGCTGCATTTTAAATTAACATTTCCCAGGGGCTGTAAGTATTGAGACAGCTGTCCAGATGCATAACTGCAGACAATGTCTGTGGTGTGCAGCTTGAGATGATGTGTCCTCAATCAAGTTTTAGCATAGTTCTAGTTTATTAGAGGAAATGGGACCAACTTTGCCAAATGAAAATAAATGCAATGGGGAGCTAGAGACACCCATCTTGATTTACAGCACATACCTCACAGAAGAAGATTCTGTGGCATGGTGCCCACTCCAATCACCTTTTGTTAGCTGGGAATTTATGTTAGGGGAAACTCTGCTGGAGGAGAAAAAAAACCCTAATGGGTCATCTGAGAATCACAAAGTAAACAGAAAAAACTTGAATTGTGTTCCACATTTTATTTTTAGTCTGTATGCACATTTAGAACACAATTGAAGTCTTAATTCTTGAGTAGTTTGTGTTGCAAATTTTCATCATTATCTGCAATATAGTCATTTTTCTTTAACTAAAGACAGAGTTTAAGTAATGTTAAAGGAAAAATCTGATCAGGCTTATGGTCATCTAGTTACTTTTTTCTCCTTTAAGACATGCTATTTTCCCAAATGTAGCAAGTTTGGCATCCTGGGCTTTATCAGTAATCGTGTGGCCAGCAGGACCAGGGAAGTAATTTTCCCCCCTGTACTTGGCACTGGTCAGGCCACACCTGGAGTCTGTGTCCAGTTCTGGGCCCCTGAATTCTGGAAGGACATTGAAGGGCTGGAGCGAGTCCAGAGAAGGACAATGGAGCTGGTGAAGGTTCTTGAGCACAAGGCCTACGAGCAGTGGCTGCAGAGGCTGAGTTTGTTTGGCCTGGAGAAAAGACAGCTCAGGGGAGACCTTATCACTCTCTACATCTCCCTAAGAGGAGGTTGTAGCCAGATGGAAGTTGGTTTCTCTTCCCAGGCAAGAAACAACAGAACATAATCTCCAACTGGACATGGGGACGTTTAGGTTGGACATCAGAAAAAATTCCTTCACAGAAAGGGTGATTAGACATTGGAATGGACTGCCCAGGGAGGTGGTGGAGTCACTGTCCCTGGGGTGTTTCAGGAAAGGCTGGGGTGTTTAAGGAAAGGCTGGATGTAGCACTCAGTGCCATGGTCTGGTTGACATGTGGTGTCTGGTCATAGGTTGGACTCGATGTTCTCAGAAGTATTTTCCCAACTAATGGATTCCATGATTCTGTGTGAAGTTAACATAATTAATAACTTAATTCATGTTTTCAGGAAGGAACCTTTCAAATTCTATTGACCTACACTATCCAACAACTCTTCTTACAGCAATAAAATGCTTCAAAGGGGAGCTGCAGACTGAGACAAAATATCTTGCCCTAGTAAGCGTACAACTCTTTAAAAATGTGTCTTTCAAGAGATGGATTCGCATAATTTCTTTTTTTCTTTTTCTTTTTTTTTTCTTAAAGAAAAGATCAGTTCCTCTAGTCTTGAGACGAAAAGCCATATTCAGGAAGACGGTGATGAAAGTAAGACCCTTGGCTGATAAGAACACATACTTTCAAGGGATAGGAAGACAAAAGCAATAAAACATTCAGAGAAATGTGTTCTCTTGGATCTGAATATTTGTGTGCCATTTAATTCCCAGAGTAATTTGATTTGCAACCATTCATAAGCTACAATTTATTTCCTTTCTCTATCACATGTTGCTAAAGAGATTATTATAAACTGATACTAAAAATAAAGGAGTACTATAATATTTAACTATATACTTATAACAGAATGTAGATTCTAGCCTAGTTTTACTTTATGGTGTCATATTTAACAAGTTTTTAACACAGAGACACAATCTTCTGCAGGTTTCTTAGAGTACTGTACCTAGGCTGTAGTCAATCTTTGAATGGAGAGCATCTTGCAAAATGATGTTGCCTAAATGGTATTAAATATGAAAAATAAGGAATTGTTGAAGGTTATTCAGCTTTGTAGATTTTTCTAAACTTAACTGAAATTCCCCATTCTTCTCTAGAAAAAGCATGCACACAATATAATCTGTATTGTGGATTAGCTAAAATATTAGTGATTTAGAGCAGTTAATGATTAAACTATTCAATGGAATGAATAGTAAAATATTGTTTTCCGGTGATAGGGTACATTAGGGAGTAATTTGAGATTGAAAGCTTCTAAGCAGGAGTCTTGAATAATTCTATTCACTCAAACTCATGCATGTGGCATTCAGAAAATGTTTCAATGTTTATCACAACTCTGTCATAAGTCTGTAAGCTTGATTAGAGCTGTGGTCATTACAAGTTACCACATAGCAAAACTGTTGGCAAACCTATTCTGTGCAATAACATCGTAGGAGTTTTTACTCTTCCTAGAGGATTATTTAAATTTTTGGTAGCAATGGTCATCAAAAGAATGACATTTTTTTTGTGCAGAAGATCAGTTTATGCTCTGAAAAAATCTCTTGTTTGCATTTACAAATGATCATCTACGCTAATAATGGATGCAGAGTACTTACAGCTGAATGAAAGTAGTATGGCCTAAAATATATTATTTAGCTGCACAGTGTTGCCTGTGGCTCTGCCCATCCAAATCAAAGCTCACACTGAAAGCCAGGTATTCTTGTGCTTAGTTAATGGTCATACACAGGACAGGCTTCAAGAAAAGTTTAAAAAAAACCTCAAAAAATTATCAAAACCAACAAATCCCAAACTTTGCCCTAAAGACAAAGATACCTAAGGTATCAAATCAAAAGGCTTCCTTTAGCAATTCTAATGGTATCAAAAGGCCTAATGAGAAGAAGGGTGAGGGAGAATATTTTTCCTCATTGGGGGAACATAAAATTTTAGGTAGGGATTTAGTTACTTTGTAGTACATTTTGGTCTGTTTCATGTATCTTGGACAGGTCTTTTTAATTCTCCCTGCTTCAGTTCCTGCCAGATGTGTATGACACTCATGCTTCCCTTTAATGTCTTTATCAAGACTATGAAATACATGAGACAGGAAGACTTAACTTATTATTTCAAAAATAATATATATGTGTAGCTCCTTTCCTGCATTGCACAGAGTTCTTCAGAGCAGTCTCAATTTTTTATGGAGTTTACACATTATCTAGAAGCAGAGCTAGTGTTTATGTAGCCTGCAAGGTCTATGTATTTCTCATATGAATGGGTACCTCAGACTGCTTAGCATTCCATGCTCTGCTGCGTCCTACCTCATTAGTCCTAGAGGAATGTTGGCAGAATAAATAGGAGAGACTCCAGGAATTTTCACTGTTGCAGAGCCACTTCTGCACATCATGCGGGATGTGTCCAAATATCTGCAGTACAGCTTCATGGATTTGGATATGCCAAAATTATTTTTTTTCCTAGCTAGAGAACTGAAATGAAGTCAGTATTTTATTTTGGTTGCCTTTTGGAATTGTGCTTATTTGTTTCTCTCTTAAGTAGCTAAATGGAAAAATATAACTCAAACAGTGGAATTCTGTCTGCCATTTAGTGAGCAGTAGGAAGATCTTCTGCTCCACAGCAGAATTTTCTGCATACTGGGCTGTCCTGCTCACAGATTACCTCAAAAAAATTCTCTTCTGCTTCTTGTAGGAAAGGATCATACAAATATTTTCACAACTGATTTCTAAAAGCAGGCCTCAAATATTGTTCTATAAATCTATTGTTAGAGATACAAAATTTAATTTTTTACTCTTACACTTTCACGGAAGCCTCTCAAACATGTCTGAGAGGTTTATCTGTTAAAATTGTTTATTATTAGTTAATGCAATGATTTTGGCTGCAAATCCATGGGAGATGAATATTTCAGTTTAACACAGAAACTTAGATGAGGTCCATAATATTGTTCAGGTTTTTATCTCTAGAGCTCAGACCCTGCAGAGAGGTCAGCTGCTGTCAGCTGCAATTATGCAGCCAGGAACCTGCATCAGCCAGTGCAGAACAGAGAAATCAACAACTTGGGAATGAGCCAGTCTATTTTGTTTAGAAAAACTTGAAAAAGCATATAGGTATGTACTTGAAGGGACTTCAGCTAGCACGCTATAAATGCATACTTGAAGAGTGTTTACACACTGTAGTTATTGACTTCTGAAAAACTGAGAAAATATTTCTAGGTGTCACTTTGGTGAATTTTGGAAAAAAACAAACCTAGATAACAGGAAGAATTAATAAGCAAAGATTCTTTTTTTTTTTTTTTGTATATGTATTTAATGTGAAGGAGATTCTCCAATAAGCTATTCCTTCAGAAGCTCTTCAACCACATTATTGGAGAAAGAGAAGATAAGGAGGACATGGTGCTGTAATGTAGAGAAGGAATCAACCCGCACTGGATGTGCATACAGTCATGGACACCTATGATCTGATTTTGCCTGGAAATAGGCTCCCAGTCCAGAAGTGTCCAAAACATTTACATGGAGATAGTAGAGTCACTAGCAGATGTGTAAGTGTTTCACATGTTTTTGGAGTGGCATGTGGAAATAAGGCAGGAAAATCTAAGGCATCTGGAGCAGTACTGAAAGGCACAGCTTAGGTTTAGCAGATCTCCAGTCAAGGTGTCTGCATGTGCTTCCATGCATGGGTGGACCTCATGTGTCTGGTGCTCTTTTTGACACCTCTCCTAGTTCAGCTACCCCCAGAGGAGGGTACATTTCACTCACAGTTTCTGATTCATGCCAGTTAGGGTCAGGTTAAGCTCTTGGATTCTCAAAGGTCTTTCAGACAGCATTAAATTCCTCTCTTTAGGCAGCTAATTTGCAATCTGAGAGTCTTCATGTGGTCTAGGTCTTGTAGAGTTCAGTGGAGATGTTGGTGATGCAGTAAACAGATTATTTTGTTGTCTACCTTAGTGTGAGCTGAAATATGCTACAGACCATAAATTCACTGAGTAGCTCTTCATGACTTTACCAAGAGCTCAGAACTGTGGAGGCACATAGGGATTTAACATGAGGTCTAATAATTTTTACCAACTTCATATACTTGTAAAATGGTGACAAAGTTAATAAGTAATAATGACAATTAAAAAAAAAGAAAAAACCAAAGAACACATTCCCAGACATTTGCTACTTACAAAAATTAGCAGCATGGGACTTGATGTGGCGACTGCATCTCAGTTTGTATTTTCAAGAAAGGACTCCTCTGCTTGTCAGAAGTCTAACAAAGTCTTATAGACATGACAGAGTGTCAAAACTGTAACTCACTTTCATCTTTTAAGACATACATATCTTGTATATACCATATATATTTCCAGGAAAATGTATCACTCTTCATTCTTTGGAGCATGTGACATTTTGTGCAGCATTTTTTTCCATGGGAAAGAAAACAAGATACATTTCAATCATGTAGCCTGGTAAGGCATATATACTTAGCTACTGCACTGCATGCCATAAAACTGTAAGTTCTTAGAAGAAACTAGTCTGTGGCTTTATATAATATTTTTTTTTTTTAAAATAAAATTTTAAAAAAGGCAATAAAATTTTAAAACCTAGTGATACTGATAAAAAAATCATGAGGTTGGTTTCGTTTATTTAATTCATAATTGGATAAAATTAGTTGAAAAGAATTAGCTTGCAGAACAGAGTCCTTCATACAATAAACAATATAATCAGTACAACAATGTGCACAATTTTGGATTCCTACTGCTGCCAACGAAATATTATTGTGATGTGTCAATGGACATTCAGATTGAAGAAAAATGCCCTAATTAGCTAGTAATTATGTAAATATGTTTTTTAAAGTAGCAAATAAGTTGTCATGTGATGAGTTAAAGGTAGTTGCTTTCCTCACTTCTAATAATTTTAAGTATTCACAGCTTGCACATTCTGGATTCAGACTACTTATAGCTTTGATATACAATTTAGCATTAGGTGGTTGGAGTGCTATCTTTGAATTTATCAGATGAATTGCTTGAATTTAATTTGGGCAGAATGGCACCTATTGAGGAAAACCATTTTCAGTTAGGCAATGAGCTGTTAACAGCAATGTTTGGAATAAATACATTTTATCAGCATTTACAAAGGCACCCTACTAGGTAGCAAGCAGAATAGTACATTTCATGGTGCAACATAATTTCTTTGCCCTAAAAATACCTTCTTTTTCCTCTTTCAAATTCAAGAATCTTGTAGGGACAATGTTACATTTGTTTTGCCTCCAAGTACAGTTTCAATACTTTAAAGGGATGGCATTTTGCAAACAAGATGTATTTGTCTATCTTACAGAAACAAGTGTATAAAGCAATTCTCTTCTGAAAAAGTATATTTGGCAATGTACATTTTGGAACATATAGATTTTGTGTAGGTGTTTAGAAAGAAAGCAAAAAAGTAAGGTACTAGAAACTGTAGACATTTGTGAACAGTCTCTGAAGGCACTTGAACTCTGCAGCATTGCAAAAGAGATGTTTGTTTTTCTCTTAGATGATGAAAACTTTGACACAGATGCAGCCTTGGAAACATCAGTGGCAAGAAATCTCAGAACACTAAATGCTTGAGATAGGAGGTTCGAATACTGCAATATTTAAATTGTGATTTTTAAATATATCTTGGTATGAAAGTGTTAGAGAAAGCTAAGCAAGTGTTGCAAAGACTGAGGAGGTAAAGGCAGGCCAGCATCAGCTGCTGGATGAACTATTGGTGACTTGGATTTTGTCACTTTTGTTTACCAATAATCCAAATACTTTCGTATGCAAGTACATGAAACAGTATGGTTAAAAATTTTGTCCCACACCATGGACTCCAGCACAAATAATGTAATTGAAATAAATAAATATCATGAAAAGAATATAATGAAAAAAGTAAGGAATACAGGAATAAAAAAAGTTTCAATTCAATGCTTTTTCTAACACTTAAAAGTGCAGTCTAATAAAACTGCTGAAGATTTTTACGTAACAAAGTACCAATACAAATGATGCTAAAATCCTATAAAACTCATGTTCCATATTCCTAGTTTTTAAAATGCCAAATTTCATGGTAAGATAACACACTGTAGATGTCATATTCACAGAGGTCTGCAATACATTGCTTTTCTTATATAATTTTTTTTTTACGTATAAATAGGAACTAGGGCAGAAAGCTAACATTGAACTTTCAGTTCAGCAGTCTTTCAGATCTGAGTTTGTGAGTGCTTACTCTAACATCAATGTTATGTTTTATGTTAATTTTATTGGAATTAAAATATTATTTCACATTCTTTCCAAATTTTGTGTGTGTAATGCCTATTATTGCCTATGATCTTCTCAGGGAATGTGACAAATAAAGTCACAGAAAAAGTCTAGGAAAAGAAGCAGCTTACTGCTTTTAACTTACTACTTTCGTGACAATCTTTATTGATTGCTGTTTGTTCTTGGTCGATGTTCCAATTACTGTACTGGATGTCTTGAATTAGAAGTAAGACTGGGATGCTTCCCAGATGAGTGATTCATTACAATATTTACATGAAAAATGTAAATATTTTTTAAAAAGCGTAATTAACATGTAAATGAAACTATCACAATGGCAGTATATAAATGAATATTAACAAATATGTATAATGTTGTTACAAGGGTCTTTGTGGACCTTCTCTGAACCCTCTGCAGCCTGTCCACACCTCTTTTGTACAGTGGGGACCAAAACTGAACACAGCATTCCAGATGTGGCAAGACAAGCACTAAGCAGAGGGAATTGATGAGACACAGCATCCTGTGTGGGCTGGTACTATGGTGTGGGAGCAGTTCATCTCTTTCTATTTTTGCTTTGTTTGCATCCTTGTGGGTGTTTGTCTTTTCTACCATGTCTGTTCTTTTCTTTCTTTAAGCTTTTTTGCTCCTTTGTTTGTTTATTTGGTTTTATTTAATCAATACTCAGTTTTTACTTTTTTTACTATTTAATATGTCTTGAAAAACGTTCACCCTCATTCTTGGGGCTAAAATCTGTTAGTGACCAACTGTTGATCATTTGTGATTTGTATTTATAGCCTTGGGGTCTGCTGTGTCTTAGGATTTTCAAGGCCTCTGATACCAACACATGTTTATACTCCTAGAGGTCATACTGCAGTATTCAGTGGATAAAAATGATGATTGATGGAACTTGGAACTTAGTGCTATGTAAAATTTGGACTCAAAAGGAGACACACGAGCTAGACTAACCAGACAGAATAGTGGCCCAGTCTGTGGCATATTACTAAAAATCAGAAAAGCCGTGAGAAAAAAAAACATTCAGAAAACTTCAGTTTTCTTATGAAGATTCATGTTGGAAAGGACATTAAATAGAAAAAACTTTTTAAAGGCATTTCTTCTTAAATTATTTCCCTTTAAAACAAATAATTGCAAAATATAAAGACAGGAAGTAATATCAGTCAAGGCACGAGACCTGGATAAAGACATAATTAGCAAACCTGAAAATTTACCATAATGCATTCAGCATATGTGTATGAGTAAAGAAGTAAAAAGTAGGAAAAAAAATTAAATCTAAGAACATGTTAAAAACAATGTGCTTGTAAAGCTGAAGAAAATAGAACAAACAGCCAGAAGGATGAAATTCTAGTGAAATAAAATTCTTGTATTGAAAATACTACTCCTGTATAAGAATTTTATTCTAAAAGTGTAGTTCTTGTTAAAAAAAAGAAGTTTTATAAATGACACAAAAAGCTGTCATGTCTAAATAAAAATTGAGAAAGACCATTCAAAAATAGAAAGTCTTATTTAAGAAAAAGAAACTGGATAAGAGTATTGCAGCTGTAACTTAACTCTCAATTGTGTTTTACTAAAACAGGGAAAATGAGACTTTAAGAAACATTTTGTCCTAGGAAACTATTTAACCCCTATAATAATGTATTCAAACAAATTCCAATACCAAAACCCAGAAGTCTTCCAAGATTCTGTATGGCCAAAGATTGATATAAAGGATGTCTGAGTAAAAGGAAGCTATGAATTAACCACTTCACTGTGCAAAAGCTTAGGAGCATCACACATTAAAGTTTATTATAGCAGATGTCACTGCTCAGGAACTTTCTCATATGAAATTTTAATAAAAAGAGTTTTCAAATGAATTAATAGAATGAATACCAGCAAACTTCCAGAACCAGATGGTATTCACATGGAGTTCTAAGGAAAATGAAATATGAAAGTGCTGAGTTGTTAACTATAGTGTGTAATTTATCACTTAAAATGTCCTTTGTACCGGAGGAGTTGAAAATGGCAAATGTGATACAAATTTTTTAAAAGGGCTTTGGAGAACTATAAAATGGAAAGTCTATATCTGCACTCAGCAAACTGTTGAACTTATAATAGAGAATAAATGAGTAAATATGATATAGTAGAAAGTCAGCACACGTTCTGTAGTTATGCTGCACAAATGTAGTGGAAATTTATATAAAGAAGGTGATAAAGTAGACAGAGATAAATGTTGATATATCTACTTGGTTTTCAAAAATAATTTTGAGAAAGCACCTCTGTAAAAGAGGATGCTGTAATCATTAATAAGTGGTTAAAGAAGAAAAATAAGCTGTTGGAAAAGATGGTTGCTTTTACCATTAGGGTGAGATCCATGGGAGTCGATGCTATTCAACACATCTCTGAGCGATCTGGCAAAAAGTATGATGGTTACCAAGTTAATTGACATCGTGTTTTTCAACAAGTAGGAGCAACAGTTCACTATGAAAGTGTATGAAAGGTATTGTAATAGTGATTGAATGAGGGATGAAATGCCTAAAGTAGTTAAAAACAAAGCAATATGAAATCAGAGGTTCTACACCCGCTATTGGTACTGGGAAAGATTTGAGCAGTTGCACTTAGATTTGCAGAATTAACAGATAGATGCTCAGAAATTAATAGGAAAGGAAGAAAAAAAGCCACCATGGTGTGTCTCACTGTATAAATCCCTACATCACATTCCTTTTGCAGTTCTTCTCCAGGCATTTATTATTCTTCTGTATCAGGAAGGATATAGTACAGCTAGACACAGTACAGAAAAGAGAAAGAAGTATGAAATAGGTTTTAAATGAGAAGAGACAAAAATGATAAGAGCTCTCTAGTTTACAAAATAAATGACTATCACAGGATAGAGCTTCATATAAAATCATGAATACCAGGGAAAAAGTAGTCAGGCTTTATTATGCAGTAGTACACAAGAAGGACAGTGGCATTTCCATATTCTTTTTTAAAATTGTTGCTTCTGCTTGTTGTAGTTTTAAATGAACTTCTAGTTTAGTTTAGTGTGGCAGTTTTTGTGCTGAGATATAAAGATCTGATGAGATGAAGGTACTGTTTGATTTTAGACTGCTTTATAGTTTCTGAAAGATTTCCTGGTGTTAATTCCATATCTTTCTAAGCTTTCCCAGTCTAGTATGTCTGACCTGAGGAACCATGTCTTTTGGTACAATGATCCGACTGTACTGTGTGCACATACACTCCATCTTCCCCTAAGGCAATCAATATACTACCCTCAGTGCAGTGGGATCTTTTTTTAAACCACAAAGGCCACTAATTCCAGATAAGACTTCTTTTTGAATTTGGAGATTAATAAGCAACATGAAGGGAAGAAAGCTAACAGAACTTTAAATGCAAACCCCATCTGAACTTTCTATCCTGACAGCAAACAGATTGAATTATTAACCAAAAGTGATGTTAGATAACAGGAATTAGCTTATTTGCTTAGTTCAACACGTGCAGGTTAAGAAGATACAAACCTATTAAAGAAGATAAGAAGAACTAATTTTTTTCCAGCTTGCAAAAGGGATATGACCCAGCTGCTGATGGGCAGCTGGGTCAAAAGAGGGGACCATTCTGCTGTATTCAGCATTGGTGTGGCCTCACCTTGAGTATTTTGTGCAGTTCTGAGCTCCACCACTCAAGAAGGATGTAAAGATCGTCCCCTGCCGGGGAGGGCAATGAAGCTGGTGAACACCTAGAAGGCTTGTCTTAGAAGACATGGCTAAGGATTTTGGATCCACCTGGTTTGGAGAAAACAAGGCTGAGAGGTTACCTCATTGCTCTCCACAGCTTTCTGAGGAGGGGAAGTGGAGAGGGAGATGCTGATTTCTTCTCCCTGGGCCCCATATATGGGATATCTGGGAATGGTTCAAAGCTGCACCATCAGTGAATATTTAGACTGGACATTAGAAAGCATTTCTTTACCACAAAGAGGGTGGTCAAACTGTGGAACAGGCTTCCTGGCGAAGGTGCTTGATGCCCCATGGTTCTCTGTGATTAAGAGACATTTGGACAATGCCTTTATCAACATGCATTAACTTTTGGTCAGCCTTGAAGTGGCTGGGCAGTTAGAATAGATGTTCCTTGTAGGCCCCTTCCAGCTATTCTATTCTATTCTATTCTATTCTATTCTATTCTATTCTATTCTATTCTATTCTATTCTATTCTAGTCTAGTCTAGTCTAGTCTAGTCTAGTCTAGTCCATTCCATTCCCAATGTAGGTGTGTATAAAAAATTAACACCAATGGAAAAAAAAAAAGCTTTCTAAATTTTGGGCGTGTTATGAAATCATACTGTTTGGCTGTGTCATTCAAGGCACTGAAAATGGGAGAAAGCATGGAAGATTTTATAAAGAAATGTTGATTTTGCTAGAGGAATATGATGGAATTTCTGATGCTCTTTGTTCACTGTCTCTATTTTAGGTCTGAAAAAACCTTTCTAGTTCTTCCACTGGAAGTAAATGCATAATGTAAGAAGAATTTCTAGGTTTCTATCTTCTACAGCTGCATTAATATATTTTTACCTACCTAAACATATCTACTGTTTAAACTAAAGATCTCCTGGGTGAATATCAGCATGTTGGTGTCCTACCATTACTGAGAAATAAATTATTCATTTGGATATGTCAGCACATGAGCCACTTTGCAGTCCCATTTCAAATTAAATTGAAAGCTTTTATGCAATAACTATTGACAGTAACGTGGTAGGTTCTCAGCACTCTGTGAACCTTTACATTCTCAGCTGTATTACTAACCTTCTTGGAAAAGAAAAAAGCTTTTACTCCTAAATATGGAATTAGAAGGAAAAAAGGAAGGAAAATGAAAAGTTCAAAATTGAGTGTTTTGTTTATTTTTACTGGACCTCATAGTATGTTTATTTTTACTTTATCTCATAGTGTTTTTGATACAACATTCTTGGCACTAAAAATACCTAAAGCATGTACGACTTAATTCTAGAACCAGCAGATAAGATGGAAATAACCAGTATAAGACAAAAAGCCCCAAACCTGTAAAAAGCACAAGTGTAATGGAAAAGGTGAAAATCCAAATATTTCAACACACAGATGTTCTGGGAGGAGAGTTATTTTTAATGCCCAAAGGCTGGAAAAAAGCCTGACCTATGACAAGAATTTGAGAAAAGGAAGAATGTCCACCTCAACTCTACAAATTTTGCATTAGCTTCCAATTCAAATTTGTGAGCTGGATGGAAGAGGTCTAGTGAGAATTGTCCCCTTTAGAAGCAACTGTTCACAGGTTGTATAAATGAAGTCAATAGTGAAGGCCTAAGAAGAGTTAAAAAAAAAAAACAACAAAAAGAGAAACCTCAAAGTGAATCAAGAATAGGAGGATGATTCCTTCTTTGTCCACAAGGAAAACAAGAAAAACTCTGAAGAACAGGTTGAATAGTTTGTGAATGCATTCAGTTAAGAACTCTTCCAAGGTAACAACACAGTGGAAATATCCAAAATGTAACCCACCTTCAGACAATCTCTTTCAAAATATATGCACTGTTCTCCATGAATTTGCCAAGTTACATCCTAAAATGTATTTAATGCCTTGCTCCTAGCATTGCAATTAGAAGACTATTTCACTACTTTAATGATTAAAATCCCATTTTTCTAATCCTGAAATAGTTCTATACCGCTTTGGTAAAAGGAGGTAAAACACAGCATTATCTCCCCTCTAGGCTTGTTTCATGAGGCTTAACTGAGATGTTTCCAGTGAAAAATGTAATTAAGATTCTCTGCCTTTTTTTGAGAACAGGCATGTTTTTATCAACAGCAGAAGTGTAGCCATACAATTTAAATAAACAACCAAGATTTTAAAAATGCATTGGTAGATGAAATCATTAGTAGTGTACAAAATTATTAGTCTTTATAAGATGTGTTTGAAACAAGGCAGTATGAAAATGTTGCATGCAGCATATATTCTTCTCAGGAAGGAAAGAACATGCATGGGTTGAATGCAGCAAAAGGCAGACAGTGTTTGTACCAATCAGACAGAAAACCCATGTTAGTGTCAGCCATTAAGGAAAAACCCTGTTGCACTTCAGTAAAAACAGAATTGTGGAAAAAAGGTAGCTACAATCCAAATAAGCTCCAAAAAGCATTTCCAAAGCTTGAGGAAAATGACCTGATTATATCATCTGCTAATATCTCTTATTCTGTCTGGTCTTGGTAGCATTTTTTTTCCTCCGTTTGCCTAAAATCAATTGAGATTACTTCTGAATATTTTTTTGGGGTAGTAAATCATCTAAAATTATACACTGGGGAGTAAATGGACCTCATACTCAGTTCCACAGAGAGCTCAGCTAGTGGGTGGGACAAAATGTACTGGCTAAAGAAAATTATATTCACAAATCTCACAGGAAATTTTAGGAGATTAGGGACTTGTTTTTCTCTCACACTATGTACATACTGTGTTAACACTTGTAGAATTATTCTTGACTTGACTATGGAAGAAAAAAATTAGGCCTTTGATCTTGTCAAAATTTGTAGCTTTCTCGTCAGAATTAGAACTAATTTAAAACTAAGTTTTATTTTCTCATTTAAAAATAAACTCAGGGTATCTTTCTTTTTAAAATCATTATTTGTTTGTTTTGGGGGTTTTTTTAATCCAGATGAAGCTCTGATGGATACTTCAGGGGAATGGGAAAAAATCACAGTTGCAAGACATGTGGTAGTGAAAAGTACAAGGTTTTTTGGTTTAATTCCTAACAGAATTTGTTGACCTGTTTCCACTTAGCATCTCAGTATCCTATTTTCTCTCCTGAAGTGACTGTACAATATGTTTTTGCTAAATTACACTAATCTTGTCTATAAGATAAGCAACATCACAAAAAATAAAAACATATTTTGGAAGTCTCATCTCACTTGCAAAATTTTCCCTCTATGTTGGCAACTGGATATATCATTGAGAGTTAATTTGCTATGACTTTGGGAGACAGTTTGAAGTTTAATAGATTTGTAATTTAATATGCCACAGGGAATAAGGTTGGTTCTGTGCCTATTACCTAGAATGTCCTGAATATTTTTTGTGGTCTTGGATCTTAATAAGAGGAATTTTTGTACAGATTTCAACTTAGGAAAAGTCTCAAATCTTACTTCTTGACTTTTTGAATATTAGTAATAAACAGGACATTTGTATAATTTTCAAATTATATTATGCTTTTTAAAAACATAAATTGAATTAATATAAAAATATAAATTGAAAAATTATGTAACACCTATAGCAGCAAGTAGTAGTCTAGATATTCAAGTAGATGGACAATTTTCCAGTATTTTACCAAGGCAACTCTCTTACTTGACTAATTCTATAAGTTGGAACATAATGGAGAACTTTGTTAGAATATGTAAATATTATTCGAGAGAAAGACCAAGGAGTGATCTTTGGTGTCTTTTTTACCTTTTACCACTTGATATAATTATTTCTATTTGTAACTATTGGCACAAAGCAGTCAAATACACACACGTGACTATGATTTGCAACCCCAATATTTTCAGTCTATTCACAGTATGCCCAAATGAAACCATTTGTGAAAGCTTTGCTTTGACTGATGGTTATCTTGAGCAGGTCAAAGTTATTTAAACAAAATCAAACTGTGTCATAGTAGCTACCTATTAAGTCCTGAACGTATTATAATGTGAACACACCATGCAAAACTTATTAAAATATATAGAGAAATGAAAGTTGACTAAATCTTTTACAAAAAGAAAACAGAAGTCATCTGGAGGTCAAATACTGGAAGAATCTAAGCTTCATTATGCACACCCTCTCTCTGTTCACTGCACTTCTAGACCTGTTCATATTTTAAGAATCATTTGCTGTAAATTTTTTTGTGACTTAAGGTCTTCTCTCACCGAAATAATCCCTAAGACTGACACAAACACCAAGTAAAAACATAGGAATATCTGCACCTTTATCTCCAAAATGCATTGTGCATTAAATCTCAAAAGGCAGTTCTTACTAAATCGTGCAAACACCACATTTTTTTATTATCAAAAGATCCAATCTTTTCACGACCAACAGAAAAAATTAAATTTATTTAATCTTCTCACTGCTGTTAGAACTGTAGAAACAAAACAACCCTCACAGAATAACCAAGCCTCTGTCTTAGTCATTTGCCAGTAGCAGAATTAGTAAATCATGCAAACAATGGTCTCAGCTTACTTCTCTGCATTGCAGCCAAGGGCAGGGTTTGGAAAGGTTACACACAGAGTCATGGAGTAGTGTAAGCATTAAAATTGTCCTTCTTATCATACTGAATAATGTAGAAGGATGTAATGAGACTTTCATTTGCAAAGCAAAAATGAAGGCAACAGGATCACAAACAGAACTCGATTTTACTCAGATCACAAAAGTCACTGAGCATTCAATAGTGAAATTTCTTCTATTTTTTTTTCTAAAAAGCAGAAGTCAGTCAACTTCAATGAACTGTGATCAAGGGCAGCATTCTGTAACTGATGTTCTAAGCCTTTAAAGTTTCATCATCTGTAAGTTGTGGTGTTAGAACTCCCTTTCATTTCACAAAGGAACCGCAAGTAACTGTTATAACCAATACAAAGAAACATAAAACACCAGAATAGAGAGGAAAATAAGTTCTGCTTTATCTGCAGAACATATGAATATCAAACCAAGGCAAAACAAAATAAAGCCCAGATGCTTGTGGCAAGAATTTCTGAGCCACTTTTCTGAACCATGTAATTTCTTTCTGGGCTCATTTCCTACTACTTATCAGCTGCAACAATGTGTATCAATAAAAGTTTTGGCAGAAATGGTATGATATTAGCTGGAAATCAGACAAATTAAGATAGGATAAGGAAGTATCTGATGAACATTATACACTTTTTGCTTATCTGCAAGGTTCTGGGAATGTTGACAAAGTGACAAACAGCTGAAGACAGAGGGGATGTAAAATACTTCAAGGTTCAGACGTAAAAATAACTGAATGTCTTGTAGTTGAACTTTTTCAGAGGTGTCACAAGCTTATTTATTCAAGTCCCCACACAGAGAAAGCCTTGCTTCACTGTGGGGAAAATAGGAGAAGACAACTACATTTCCCCAATTTTGTCTGGATTATGTTTCAGTGGTCATATCCTAGCTTTTGCATGAGGCCAGAGAGAGGGATAAGCAAACAGTTTTACTACTATCAGTCATATTCCCTTCTGCTTCTCTGAACTGAGACATGATATCTGTCTCAGACCATCACCTGATGTAGATTAGGCCTTCAAACAGAGTGTCTGGGCCTCCACTGGGTGATTGCCTCATCTTCCCTTTCTTTTTTCACCGTCTGTAAGTTTCTCTCTCACTTCAGTCTGGGATACTGCCAGCAAGTGACAGAGAGGGATGATGTTTTCCATCTCTTACCTCTCTAACCAGGTACGCGTAAAGGACTAAACTATCACCTTCAGACTGAGAAATCAATCTGATGTTGCTATGCATTTATGTAGTGTTTAGTCCTAGGAGACAGGATCTCAGTAGAACCTCTAAAGTACATGTATAATGAATAAGAAATCAAGATGCTAATTGTCAGGGGATTCTGATCTATCAAGAAATCATATTCCTGGATATTGATCTATTTTGTCAGATGACTTCTATTTTCCAGTTCTTCCAAACTATTTCTTGTAGATTTTCATTTGCTTGTTTTTATTTGGCCTTAAAAGTTAACACTGTTAACTCAAGACTTATTAAAAGGTTTTATTTACATCACTTTAGTTGTGGACTATTGGGAGATTGGAGACAATTATAAAATTATTCTAATTTTGTCTATGTCTCAGAACATACACCATTCTCCTTTGATCCTCTTTCCCTGAAGGCCTTTACTTTCAGATCAACAAAAAGGGGAAACAGAGAAAGTCAATCAAAACTTCATAAGTAACTATAAAACACAATAGTTATTATTGTCTGTAATTTTTACCCTCTGTAAAAATACAGCACTGTGCAGTAAAAGACAAAGCATGCAGATTGGGTTGGTTTCACATTGCTGACAAGAATATTGTTGAAGGATGGGCACCTTTAGAAACTCTTTTTTATACAGATTTAACTGATAAGTATAGTTTCATTTAGATTTAATTCTACTGTTTGTTCTACTATATTTCTTTCCTTACAAAAAATATTGAAAAAAACAAACAAAAAAAAATTCCCCCCCCAATAGTAATTAAAAAAAAATCCAAGAAACCATGCACAAAAACCCCTTGAAGCCACAAACCCTATGCATAGATCTAATTTTATAGTCAGGTATGACCACATTTTAACTTATTTCCACATATCCTCTACACATCATTTTTACATGTACATTATCAACCTGCTATTCAAAATTGTTTCCTATCAGTTTTTGTTTTCTCTTAATCCTTCCTAAATCCATGCACCAAGTCAATAGTAATACAAAGAATAATGATGAAAAATAAAACTCATACTGTAAAGTTAAATGCAAAGTTAGCAGGTATATTTTATGGGATCAAGTGAAAGTTATGTTTAGTTCTTTCAGCTGGAAAAGATATAGAACCTTGTAGTTGTGTTTTATTACATATTTAATTAATTGTGAAAATGCAAAGACATTGAGTTCTACTGAATGAGACAAGTAGGTGACTTAAAAAGTATAAAGAATAAGTGAAATAATTCACTTGTGAGAAATAATTCCCTTAGGTAATATCACATTCAAAATTCCCAAGAATCCCCATGTGCCAGCAGAAACCTGATTCAGTGAAGTCCAAAAAATGGGTGGATGTGTGATATACAGTGAATAATTCAGATGTATATCATCATTTTTAAGTACTGTGTTACTTTGTGCCACTTAACTATGTGTGATCCCTACTCTGCTCATGTTCTGGCCATTCAAATAAAAGACAATTTGCAAGTTGTCTGCATTTTTTGAGTTTGTGGTTAAATGAACAATACATTTCCTAAAAAAAGATTTCCGGCAGAAACACCAATGTAAAGAAAGCTGACTTTTTTTTTAATAATGAAATGTTAATTTCAGAAAACAATAAAACCAAAATACCTTCCCGTGTAAAACAGTAAAGCACATACTTCATGTCAGAGTAAGGGGCATGGACAAGACTTCTTTGAATAGACTTCGACTAAACCTTTCAACCAAAGACTTGACAAATCTAAAATAGGTATAGTTACATGGGGGTATGTAGTTTGCATTATTTCTTTCAATTCTAATAGAGCATAAATTTTTGTTGGACATTTGTCAGCAGGTATAATCACAGTTGCCATCAAAAGAACAAAATAATTAGAGTACTACAGATAAGTCAAAGCTAATTTTCTGAGCCCTCATTATTCAAAATGCACAGTTAAGGAGCTTTTTTCTGAGCTTTGAGAAAAAAATATCTGGACCCCGGGACAAAAGAAGAAGAATGAAATAGAGGAGGAGGACAAGGAAAGATTTGGATGGAGTACTTTTTTTCTGTTACCTGAGTTTATATAATATATGAAGAAGATCCAAAAATGATGCAAAATTTAGACATATATATGAATGTGCATAGATATCTATGTACAAAATATTTGTGTGTGCATATATAAAGGTATATGTACATACTCCTACACATATGTTTGTCTATGTGTGTACAAAACCCAACCAAACAAAAAAACCCCAGAGAATGGTGCAGAAGGAATTCATATCCTACTTGGAAGAAAATAATAATTTTTCCTGAAAGTGAGCAGATAATTTGGGTGGGTAACCAGAAAAAGTAAAAATCCAGACTGGATACTAAATTGCCCTGGATGAGCTGTGGAAATCAAAGAGAAGCCCTTTAGGGGCTGAAGTATGTATCTGGGTTATCCAGGTCGACTGCCTTATCCTCATCTGACTGCACCATGAAGGATGTGTTTACGATCAAATACTGATATATTTCCTCTTTTACAGCCACCATTGAATTTGCAGAGATGGCAAAATTGACAGGCAGTCTTTTCAGGAACTTCCAATTACTAGCAGGTCCAACAAATGCATAATTATGAAAAAAGCTAGAAGAGTAAATTACATGTGTGTCAGAATAAATCATTAATTTTCCAGCTATTTTTTTCTGCTTTGACACAGCTTAATTTTTTTTTAAATGGTGACATGTGAAAACGTGAAGAAAAACCATAAAGGATTTTTTTTAATTTAAAAAGATAGTCCATAGATAGAAAAATGACAAGCTGTGTAATAAAATGCTATTCTAACAAAATATCAGACTGATTAAAAATACCAGGGGAACAGAACATTGTTTCATAAGGCGCTCTTTTCCATGTGGATCGTTAGTGTGGGAGAAAATCCTTGTAATTCTTTGCACTGCTCCCACACATACGCCTACACATATCATCACTTGACTTTCAAACTAACAATAGAAGTGTTAGTAGAGCTATCACCATCTGCAGAATGAACTGTGCATTTTTAAGGCTGCAACAGTCTCAGGCATTAGCAGTAGTAGTCATATAGATGGCAAGTAATACCCTCTTTCCACAAGAACCATGTAGGGGTCAATTGATATATTTCCCCATAAAATCACAAATATAAGTTCCTTTACATTAAAAAATGAATAAGTTGGAAAATCTTTTTCAATTTCTAGGGTTTAATATGAGATAAAGGGCATTCATCTAGTAATGGTGGGAGAAATGGGATACTCCACTACAGAGTCTCTGCAGTCACACATGTAAATTATTTTGGCCAGTGTTTTAATGAACTTGGAGAAAACCTCACAATGACCAACTAGTAATTATTGCAAATAATGTGTATGGGGAGTGGAAGTTCAAATCAATAAAGGATTCCTCTATTTATTTTTTTTTTAATTTTTTTTTTTCTATTTAAGAATTCTGACCAGAATTAGAGTGTTACACCCAAAAATAAATTATGTGGTCATCATTCTTTTCACTAAGTGTCTGTATCCTTTCATTATTTTGAAGCAAAACTTAGGGCTTCACATCTGAGATTTCTGACTGTGTACAATAGTCGCAGGAGCTTTGTGGTGCAGATTGCAAGACTACTGGTGTGGTAACATAGGCTGCTTTTCTTCCTTGCTATATTGAAACCATCAAGAAATCCTCATTGGAAACAAATATTGTCAAAATATTGGAGTTGTGCAGGAAAGGATTTCCTCAGAACTTTGCAAAGATGTTTATATAGGGAAAAAAAATCAAGAAACAGAGGACAAAGCTAAAAGTCAGATGATAGAATAACAGAACTGGAACATAAACTCAGTTACAGAATGCTAAATCTGTCCAAAAGAGCATCAAGACTGAAAAGCAGAAGAATAACTGACAACAGACAGGATGGACAAACTTGGACCTAGGTCTGATTCTTCCTCTTCCAACTCCTGCTTGTGTCACTCAAGGTGCATCCTTTGAAAAGCAGCTGCAGAGTGTCTTTCCAGTGACCTGAGATTTCAGTCTGTTCAAGATGTTACTGGAAGAAAAAGAAATCTGAGATAGCCTTTGATAACAGTATAATGGCTAAAATATTATCCCAGCATCCTCAATGTAGATTAACAGTAAATCTGTGGAAAATTTGAAATGTTTCACACACACATCTTTCAGCTTCAAGTTTAGTCTTCAGGGATGCCACGGTTTGCTCCTAATAGTTTCGCTTTTCTTTAATGTGGAATAATAAGGGCTCTTTTATGTTGGGAATGTGTCCTACTAGGGATATTTGTATATAAGCATTATCCTAGTTGCTTCCATATAGAAGTGGTGCAAATATCTGAGTTTGCTCTGCCTGGATCCAAACTGGATTTAGTTTGAAAATTTTGAAGCAGGAAAAAGCAGGGTATGATTATTTGGCAGTACACACTAATGTAGGCATATGATTTCTGGGCTACAGCAATGTATGCCTATTTACCACTGGAACTATAGCACAAAGCATTCCCATGTACTCCATTTGCAGACTAACACTGCAGGATGATGAATATGGTGGTTAGGATTACTTGAATTTAAATGAAAGTATGTAAAGATTGAAATCCACTGATTTCTAATCACGCCCCCCAAAACATCCTTGAGGATCTGCGTGTTAGCTGTAATTTATCAAATCTGAAGTTCTTTTATCCTAACTCAAAAGAAAAGGCAAAACTTTTTTTATTTTTTTTTGAGTATTAAGGTGGAAAAAATGTGGCTTTCACCTGGGAGACAGGTGACGAGGACTTTTCAAGACATTCAGTTTGGACTTTCTGTCCGTTTCCTGCAACATCTAAATTCAGAGTATTCCTCTCCTCTCCTCTCCTCTCCTCTCCTTTCCCTTTTTTTCTTTCTTAACAGTTTTTCTGTATTATATGTAATCAAGGAATGAAAACACTTCCCTGTGTCCTTAAGGATATTTACTGAGAAGAAAAATTCTATAATATTTGAGAAGAGCTTAGCAATGACACTGTTTTGAGAGATGTGTGTATGGAACCTTGCACTGCCTTGAGAGGTCTTTCTTACAGCTGGCATTGCTTGGAAAATCTGTGTTTCATTTGGCTGCTGCAATGTGTTGTACTTGATAAAGTAGGCATACAAGTGCTATCAAGGTTATCTTGAGTTCACCAACCTGCCGTTCCTCTTTCAGTTGACTTCCCTCTTCACTGCAACACAATCATTCCTGTAGACCCATTTTTGTTTAAGTTTCTGAAAGAAGACAGCCAACTCATGATGTGTTGAGTGAGTATTACAACAATGCAATACATACATAAATTCATACATTTATATATAGGGAGTTGGTTTTATAAAAATGAAATGTGAAACCTTTCAGTCTTAAAGCTAAATAGCTGTAATACACAAAAAAGCCCCATATTCTTTACTACTCATTCTCATCTCCATTTACACCAAATTTTTTCGTAAGTATGTGAATTGAATAAATTTATTTCTTTTCCAATATAGGATTATTATTCATGAAATAAAGCCATTTTGAAAATTACTAGCTATTGGTTTCTTGGTATGTGTATAGGACTGAAAGTTAGGAAGGAGAGCAAGAAATGCTATGATGAGCAAGCATAAAGGAAAATATGTTCTGAGGAGTTGTAAGGAAAACTTGACTGGGGAGAGATGCTGACATGCTAGTTTGGGGAATATTCGCATTATGTACCTTGTCCTATCTTACTCTTTCTCATCTCCAATAGTAATTGTCCCAATAGTATTTTCAGTAATAAGTATAGCTGACTTTCTCCACTGAGTGTCTTGAAGCAACATTCAATCTAGACACCTCAGGCTCAAGCTCTCCAGAGCACAGCCTGCCACTGTCCTTACAAAGTCAGTCACTCTGGTTACCAGCCGTCTGTGAGTTCCTAGTGGAAAGTTATTTTCTGAGACCCGTAACTGCCCTAGTCAGAAGACTGAGGTCTATCTGCTACAGTGAGGTTTAACAGGATTTTCCTGTTGGTAGCCTTTTAGAATAGGGCTCAACAAATACCCCTTCTACTGCCATTCTGTGCTTCTCAGTCTCTGTCCCAGTTGCAGCAGTTACATTTATTTTAACTATGACACGATTGACTTTTACCAGCTGAACATTGTGTGATAAGCCACCACATTCTGCCCCCTGCATAAGCTGATAGAAAAGAAATTAGAGCTAAGCAAATGTGGTTATTCTTGTGGATAGGAGGATGGTTTTGTCATTAAGGTGAACCTTATAAGACTTAGATTCATTAACCAAATCATGTGCAAATCTCTTAACTCTGAGTAAGCCAAACGGTTGTCAAGGACTGCCACAGGAGATCCACAGTTGGATGTTAGGAAAAATTTCTTCACTAAAAGAGTGGTTAAGCATGGGAACAGACTGCCCAGAGAAGTGGTTGGGTCACCATCCCTGAAAGTGTTCAAAAAATGTTTGAATATGGCACTTGGGAACATGATTTAGTGGTGAAGATATCAGTGGTGTTACATTGATGGTTGGGCTTGCTGTTCCTAGAGGCATTTTCAAACCTTTATGATTCTATGATTATACTGACTCATATCCAGAGAGAGGTCATTGGGAGGAAAGGGACTAGGAAGATCCTGATGAAAGGTTTCTCAGATGAAAGTGTTTCTCATCAGTGTAGGATGCTTAAAACAGAGACAAATAAACTCAGAGCTGCTGGATGTGGCAAGAGCTGGATGCACCCAGCTGTGAGAGTCTCAGCTCCATCACTCCTTGCATCACTTTCTGTTCAAATGAGTTCAGTGTTGAACAAAGACTATAAAAAAAAAATTCCCCTGGTATAGAATCATAGATTGGTTTGGGTTGGAAGGGACCTGAAAGGTCACCTAGTTCCAACTGCCCTGACATGGACAGAGAAACTTTCCACCAGACCAGGTTGCTCAGAGCCCCATCCAGCCTGGCCTTGAACACTTCCAGGAATGGGGCATTCACAGCTTCTCTGGGAAAACTGTTCCAATGCCTCACCAACCTCACAGTAAGAATTTCTTCCTAACATCTAGTCTATTCCTATTCTCAGAGCTATATCAGATAGAGCTGTGTGAAAAAGTAACCTACGGCCTTATGCATTTATTTTAGAAGTATAATTGGATGGAAGTACAGACAAGTGATGTAAGTTTGAAACAGAAGCTTATGGCTTTGTAAAACCAAGAGCAAATACTTGATTTAAACTTGCAATCATATTTTTATCTAAGGGAAAACATAATTAGAAAGAAAGATACAGTACAACTCTTGTTTTAATAGACTAGATTTCACATATGCTTTATAATTTGAAATGTTACACCATATTTGAGTAACTCAAGTGGGATCAACTTTCATAATTATCTAAATCAGCTCAACATGTCTAGAGATCAGAATTTACGTAACTAACTGAGGGAGTTTAGGTTTTATTTTTTTCTTTCATATCCATGATCAGTACAAAGGGTAAGATGGTATTTTCAAAGTGCTTGCTAGTCTACAACAGTTTGCTAAAAAAGGAGAAAAACATGTAGTTTAAACATAAGATACAGGTGATGTTTAAGATTAAAAACATTGATAGTATACCCATGTCTTTGGAATTTAGATTTAAGAAAACATTCAGACAGCTTTATGAAAATCATTAACTCCAGCAGAAATATAAATAGTTAAGAAGTAGTTTATAGAGAAGCTTTATGTTAATAATCTGTTGATTGGGAGGGAGATGTGATTTTTTGTTAAGCAGAGAACTTTACAATGCAAATTTAGCATTCCTATTTAGAAATTAAATTCTAATTTACAAAGGATGGTGAAGGAAAAGTCAATATAGTCAACGGAGTATAACCAATGTAGTCTGTGTTGTATCTGAATCTCTTCCAGTGGTGAATAAGAAAAGGTGTTAACTTCAGTCAGGCACCAAAGTATTGCCTGAGGAGCCTGGTCATCAGGGTGAAGTACTGTCACCAGGGAAAAGATATTTATCAAATCCTCCTCTATCTGAAGCTATATTAGAGTAAGAATATGTAATACAGAAATTTCAAACATCCAGTAGACTTATGCAAAAATATGAAGTATTCAAGAGCAAAAAGTGGCATCCATTCTGTATAATAAAAGTAAAAATAGAAATTTTTATTTCTTCTAATATATATGTATTACTTATCATTTTCTGGTCTAGAACAGAAATGCTTGCAATTGGGTACTTACTGAAAAGATGTCTCAAAGTGATATCTTTTCATTTTAAGTATTAGCAGAAGCCCTTTCTACCATATACTAGCCCGAAAATTAATTGAAAATCAGAACATATTTTGTCTGTTAACACTTACCTTTAGTTTTAAATAGAATATTAAAATAATCACCCACACACAGGATTAGTAATAGTTTCAGGTAAATATTACATTTTCTTATAATAGTAGTAATGAGATTAAATTATTTGCAGGACTACATGTTCCCCTGGCCCATGCACATGGAAACATAGGCTAATGATTTTCATAAGGCGAATGTGAAATGAAGAAAAACAGAATTAAAGCAACTTTTTATGAACAGTGGATTGTCTCAATGCACAAAACAAGTGAAAAAAACACTAATAAAATACCTTACAAAACAAATTATTGCCAAAATTTTCACATCTTCATGACTAAGGAAGGTTGATTAGGGACAGCATTTTCAGAAGATGGTAAAGCATAATACTTTGAAAGTTTAAAAATAAATATCGACATATGCACATTAGAATCCTTTTTCTTTTAATTTCTTGAGGTAGACATGCATTACTACTAAAAAACTTAATTCATGTATTGGCTATGTAAGATCTCAAAGCAAGATTTTCCCCAGAAATTCACCAATTTAGTAATCTTACATTTCTTTTTGTGTGCTTAATTTGAAAATAATGAGGTTTTCAGAGAATTACAGAGTTCTGCATCAGAATGTATGAAACTTAAATTGGTTAGATATCTAAAGAAATCCATTTGTGTAATTTTTATAAGTAAAGCCAGTAGATTATTTTGATATCTACTTTTAAAATAACATGGAAACCATATTTTAAGAAAAAACCTTGGTTATTCATAACTGTTTATAAATACAGGCAAGAAAACCCTCTATAATAACTTTATTAAATGATTTAAATGAAAGTTTTTCCTTTCCTCATATACACACCAAATGCAGAGTCAAGTTAATATAAATTACTTGTATGATCTCTTCTACTATTCCAGGATTATATATGCAGATGTACAGAATTTACAAAAACAGAATTAATTTATTTTTTCTAGACAGACGTTTTCAAGCCTTAAAATAGTTTCTGAGGAAATTTTATAACAGCCTGACTTTGACTTCATATTGAAGATTTTCTTTAAAGAGTGTAAAATAAAGATTCACTTATTCCATGTCAGCATCAAAAAAATTCAGTGACATTTTCTTTGATTGCAGCCTTTCCAATATCTTTTCCATTTCTTATTAAGAATAATAAAGATATACTAGGTAAAGATATATCAATTTTCATTAAAGTCCTTACTATTGTTTTTTTTCATTAAATTTTTTTTAGTAATTAACACTGATATTTCTTTATGTCTGGGTCTTCACTTTTGTATTGCAAACAGAATGTACCAAAGCAATAGATGCATTTGCATAATAAGAACATTCTCTAGTACTTGTTCTTAAATGCTGGGAGAAAAAAATTGGTACTAAATATCTCCTGTGTTGGAGTAACATCTGCGAAGAACAGATATTAACTAGCAGTTTATCCATAAATATGTAAATTTATAGTCTTAAATTGCTTGATTAAAAAATATCAGACCAAACTGTATGTTAGATCATTATCACTTGCCAAAACAGAATTTAGATTGCTGAAACTTAGATTGAAAGTTTATTGCAGTCAAAGTAAAAAAATTACTTAAATGTAAATCAATTTAATGCATTTGAGTGAAACATACCTATGGAAATTAACTCCCTAGACTATAAAGATAATTAGTACCATGTATTAAAACATAAAAGGAAATTCATATTTCTTACTAGAAATAAAAGATCATTGACTATGACAGATGTGAAACATGGATCATTTAATCAGTGTTTACATGTTCAAATATTTTTAGTTTGTTTAACAGTGAATGACACGCGGATAAATGTTTTAAATAATTTACTTTGTGTTGAGTGTAAAAACATTGCATAATAATACATCCTAGATACATGTAGTAAATGAAATTTTGTTTTAAATTGCTTCTGCAGGGTTCAATGGTATAAATGCCACTGAAAACTGAAGTATCATCCTAATTGGCACCATCACTGGAACACTGATGAGGAAACTTTATGGATCTTCAGGTATGCTGATGAGGAAGGGTTTATCTGGTTACAGAGTTCTTCCATCTTTGGCTTTCACCTTCCCATGTGGAAAGTTGGATTTAGGTATCATCACTGTAGGCGTCTGCAAGTGGGTAAAGACTGTACAAGGAGGTATAGTCTTCATGCCTCTCATACTGTCAGTGAAAGAGGTGCTCAATTTACCCAAAAAGCATTTGGTTAAGTGGCTATTCAGGTCTCCACCTGTATGTAGATGAATGTTTTTCTCTAGGATCTATTGACAACCATGATTAGATCTCCACTGGGACTAAGGAGAGGGTAGATATGCAGGAACACAACAGACACTTCCATCCAGAAACCTAAGCTCAGGGTGCAGAATCTTGGTAAAACTGATTGAGAAGAAAATTATTGTACTCCCCGCAACCACAGCCAGGCAATGTTTATTAATCTCCCTCCTCAAAAAAACAAACAAACAACAACAACAGCAAAAACAACAACAAAACCTCAAACAAACAAACAAACAAACCAAAACCCAAACCCACCAAATATGTAATGACTCTTTATGTCAATAAAATGCACCTGGTTCCAGTGTCAGAGTAGATAATCTGGAAATAAATTAACTGTCTTTCACTACCTTGTTCAGTCCAAGTCACAGTGTGACCACGAGTTTGTTGGATTCTCCTCATCAAATTACACTTTGGAAGGAGGCACTTTAAACAAATTTATTGTTATCTAAACCAGAATTTTGAACAATTTCAACAAAATAATAGTTGAATGGCTGTCTCTCAGTTTGAAAAATGTAATATCATCAGTCAAAGTGTTATTCCCTTAATAATGGTGAGGAGGTTTAAAGAGAAGAGCTCTAATATCTTTAAGGATCTGGAGATAAAAATCACTATTGAAGTAATTCAATATCACTGAATATAACATGTCATAACTATCTAGGAGCTTTATTTGCAGATTAAGTGACAACCACTGAATAAGTCTCATCTGGAAAGGGTGATTGTTTTATTAGCTAAACAACTTGTTTTCAGTGATTGCAAAATTGCTCAGACATAAATGGATAAACCTTTTACATAATTGAAGGAATAGAGATGTGGTGTTTCCTGGGGATTTTCATAAAAATATTTCCTTGGATTTATTTTTTTAAAATTTAATTTCATTTTTATTCAATTTTTTTCACTGTAGAGATCATTTTGTTGTCACTATTCACAATTTCACGTATTGAGCTACAGGAGGAATTGCTGTCAACAGCATTTTCTTTTAATGTGGCATATTTAAACAGGCTGGTGTTTTAGTTCTTGTCTGAGTGAATATGAATCTGAGTTGCTTAGAGAACACACAATCTTGTATGCAAATTTTGCATTTACTAGAAGACAGCTATAAATCTGTGTATACTGGGTCCTAATTTTTAAATGCTGTTATTTTAACCATGATCAAATTAAAGAAATAAGGCAAATAATGCAGACCTAGCTTCAGCAGTCATACTCTCTAACAGCTGATTATTTGTCTCACAAGCTATTTAAAAATACACACAAAGAAGGAAATTTAGTATTTACTGGCTTGATTTTAAAATATATTTTGCTTTACGTAGTCTTTTCTAGTTTTATATTGTCCCTTATACTGTCAGGAGTAGCAAGGCACAGCAAATGTCCACAAGTTTTAATGATTGCACACTGGGCAGAAGAATGTAAAGCTCATTATTCATAATAGGTGACCAGGTTTCCAGAAGTAATTATTGTCTTCTAAAAAATAATTTAATCTCATGAAGTATGCTACTGGAAGCCTCACAACATTTGGAAAAGGGTCTTTTGTCTTATAATGCTCTTATGCCTGTAATCCTGATGGTTTTTTTCTCTCCCATAATGCTTTCCCATAGAAGACAAAATGTGACTGATTCTACTACAGGAGTAATTTGGAAGGTAGGTGTAAGAAGTAAGTAAGATTCATCAGCTTGGCAAATTGCTTTGTTTTTGTAAATATGAAATATTGGAAACAACTCATTAATGTTGCTCAACTTTTCAAACCAGGTTTACAAAGATAGTGTTCATGATCTATGCTTTCTTTTACAAAAAATTTGCAAGCTCATAGAAAGAGTGTTTTTAAAGTAGCATGTGAAGATATACAGGTAGAACTACCGGATTTTAGGAATGTAAATATGCATATTTAGTTTGGAAAATTATTTGTTATTAACAACTGAATCTTTCTAAGTACTAAATTGTTCCAAAATCTCTTTGCAATCATTAATAAGTCACATGCCAATGGTCTAATACTGATTTGTTTTTCTATATGTGATAAGAACTTTCCTCAAATTTTGTCTATATCAAAAGTGACTAAGTTAAACAATTATGAAATTATATATTATGAAATTTTTGTTGATATAAATTATGAAGCAGAGGAAGAGAGAGGGAAATTCTACTGTTCTTATCTCGAGTCTTGGAAGCTTGCTTTGAAATAAGCAATACAATTTTGCTTTTCTAAAGCTAAATATTGCTGAAAATGAAACAATATTTTTTTTACAAATATCATTGTTAAGCATTTGAAAATTGCAATACTCAAACTGTCTCTCTCTTATTGAAAATTAATTCTGACACATGGAAATACCCAGTTTCTTGAGATCCATTGACAGACCAGGGTGAGAAATCTGTCATAATGAACCTTGCTTCTTTAAATTACCTGCGACTACACACAGATTTGCACTTAGAAGAGAGCACGTGAGTGTGCAACAAGGGTTACAGGCAGGATGGTGTGAGCAGATGCAGAGTGGTTGGATAGCTGCAAATGGCTGGTACCCATGATAGCCTGTGCTCCTCCTACTCACATTTCAATACTGGCGAACAATTTTACTTTTTCTCCAAACCTAGTGTGAAAATGGTAAAATGTACCCCTTGCTGTTTAATTGCATTAATAAGGGAATGGAACATTTTTGACGACACAGAGCTACCACGAGACTCTATAAACAGCAGGAGTAACCTTTAGGCCAATGTACAAATGACTACATCTCTCTTAATGCAATCTTCTCTGCTAGGGCTACCTGGACATAGACATTAAAACAGTCTTTTGGGAGATACTCTTCTTGGGTTAATGTCTAAAAATAACATAATTGAATTGAGGTTTTTTGTTTTCTCCTCTGCCAAGCAGAGTTCAAGTGCACTGGCTACCTCTTACAAGACCTGCAAGCATTAAATCATTTTCAAATTGAACACATATAATATATAATGTCTCTGAATCACTGTTCTGCTCTACGATATATTTAAAAATTTAAGCACCATACACACAATCAAAATTAAGCAGTCAATGGATTTAGTAAGTCTTGTAACTATGGTATGTGGCTTCTCTGAAATTCCTTTTTAGCTCTGTAAAAAACCCCATTTTTGGAACAGCAATAAAATGCAGCACATCCATTATTCAGCCTGCAGTCCAACACACAGGTGAAGAGAGGCACTAACTCTTCTGTGGGGGTAGAGTTGTTTGCATGCACCTGCATTCTTCACATAATTGACAGAGCTGGAAGCACCCAGTCAGTTTACACAGTGCTAATTATGCATTTTATGCAAGAAAAAGAATTGAGAGAGCAGAAGATTTCTTTTAAAGGTGTCTTTACAATACAAACCATGCCAGAATAATATGTAAAGAAACAAAAAAACCTCTAACCCACCGCCAACAAAAAAAACCCCTAAAAACCAATGCTACTTTAAAACATTAATAAAGTGGGCAAGTGTATTCCCTTGACAATTATTTTTGATGAATGAAATACATTCTAACTGACACCAACCTGTAAAACATACTTATGATAAAATAATTTTTTTTAGAAAGCAATGTGGAAATTACTTGGAATAAAACATATTCTTTTCTTCTTGCAGGTAGGATACAAGAAAAAGAACAAAACAATGGCCCAAACAGCAAATTTTTGAAAAGCAAAAAACCTGTATAATGTTCTGATTTTTCTCCTGTTTCTATTCTTCTAGTGATCCTCTTCCATCTCATCCAATCCTTAAGCCAGCTTATAAATTAGCAGTTATAAAGTAAGCAATTCATGTTTGATTCAATTTAATGGAACTGAATTCAATTTAAATAAGGCAGCAGACATGCAGGGTATATGCACTTTTCATGCATGCTCATGATGGACTGTAAGATAGCCAAAAGTTACTGGGGCATTTGGCACTGTGAGATTTACTGGCACAAAGTAATTCACTCCATCCCAGTTTGTGGTCACAAAGCAGTATGAAGGGATTCCTAATTACCTCTCAGAGTCTCAGTCTGGAAATGTTTTGAATCTTCTGATGGGCATCTGCCCCATTTGTATAATTTCATTTTTATTTCTAAAGTGTATGTATTCTGCATATAAGACATAATTTGTACTATTTTAATAGCATAGCTCAAGCCATCCTGGAGATTAGTCTTGAAACAGAAATTGATGGAAGAATAGCTTCTTATGGGAAAGTGGTATAATTCCAGCTGACATAGGTACTACAGCTCTGCCTTGTGTTATGTAATTTTCTGTTTGTTTTCAATCACCTTTTGGGATATAGGATGGTATCTCATGACTGGTAAAAAACCCCCAAACAACTAGTATTAAAATAAATGGCTAATGCAAAGAACAAATGCTTTGACTAAAAAAACTGTATGTATTTGAAAGGACCTTTCTAGAAAAGTGATGGAAAGCGGTTCGTTATTCTTCCTTACTTTTTCAAATCAGATTTGGTTTCTCTATTGCAATTTTCAGGAGTCCCGTTTCCTTCTCTACTGCTTCTCATTCCTGTCATTGTGGAAGTCATAGTCTTCTTAAAATTTCCCTGGGAAATTTCAATGAGTTGTCTTTGTGACTGTCTACTTGTTGATGAAATGCAATTCTATGCAGAAGGGAAGCAGAAAGAGAGAACACACTGCTCCTGTAGATCATCTACTCACATCGCCTGGAAGGCACAACGCACAGGCCCACTTGGTAACTATTTCCCTGTTTCTCTTATCTCACCACTTGCTGCTGATAAAGAAGCAGAAAATATTTCCTCCAGTTATACTTTTTTTTTTCATTTTTTTAGTGAAGAACACTTTTTACTTTGGCATTATTCCACCTATATATCCCAAAGTTACTTTATCAAAGTGGATTTCTTCTTTGTTTATTTATCTACCCAGTAGTGCACATAACTTTATATTTTCATTTAAGGAACATGGAACATAAAAGTGATTTTTTTTCTTGTCTTTGTTTGTTTTCTTGGTTTTGGTTTGTTGGGGTTTTTTTTTGGGGGGGTGGGGTGAGGTTTTTATGAAGAAGAGTAGAACACAAAACTCTAGGGAAGAGCATTTGAAATAAAGCAAAGTAAATTGGAATGAAGCAGAACAACTTTCCTGGAAGAGACCAGAAGTGTCTAGATAAGTGATGAAATAACAGGGAGTACTCCATAAGTTCATTTAACCATTTTAGGAATCTATGATTGTGGACAAGCTTGTCTAAATGTTTTTCATTATGTGCTGCTTAAAATTGAACCAATCAGAATTAAACGTAGAAGAGATGACAAATCTATTCATAACATAGAATGTGATAGATTTAAGGAAAATACATTAGCAAGAAAATTAAAAAATGGAGGAAAAAACAGTTTGGAAATTGGAAAAACTTTATCCAGAATGAACTTGTGGATCCAGAAAGACACTCACTCTTTTTTTATTTGTTTCTCACTAAAGTGCTCCAAATTTAAATGTTAAGCTTTTGAGAGATAGAGAAGCTACTGCTTAGAGAGAGGAGTGGGAAATTACTGTGTTTTTGTTTGAACTAGAGTGGAAAACAACAAAGAGTATCAGAAAAGGAAATTTCTCTTTTAAGAAAAATTTCTCTTTTTAATTTCTCTTTTTTGTTTTCAGAAAAAATCCTGTTTTATGGATGTTTAAAAAACCTTGATGCAATCTTTATCCCCATAATTCAGGTCCTGCTGATCAAAGGTTTAGTTTGATGCCACATAGCTCTGTGACCATGGCTCAGTTTGACTGATGAAATTATAGTTACAGTATGAAGTGTGCAGGCTGAAGCCTTGCATAATAGAAAAAGACAAAAGCACAAATACATACAATTGCTGAGAGGGTTTGTTAGAGTTATTTAGGAGGGTTGCTTAGCACCTTACGGATTCAAAGGGATAAATACAGACATGAAATTTATTGTGGAAAAAAATAAGTAGAATTTAAAGTTGGCAGTTTAGCATCACCAAGTCTCAGCACATCTCAAGGGGAATTCTTTCCCAGCTGACTTCCTGGCTATCAAAGGCTCCATGGCAATCTCACTGGCGGTGGGTCAGAATATTAATCTTTAGCTCACTTTCTCATTAGTGCTGTGTATTTTTGTGTGCTCTTACCTTGGGTATATTCTTCTTAGGAAGTTTCTCTCTGCATGCCTGAACAAAAGGGACCTGGTGGGTAAGGGAGTGCTGCAATGCATCTACTGATGTTCTGCTAAATATTTTACAAGGCCTAGAATATTTAACTAGCAATAAATGGCATCTTCCATAAAGTATCATTTGACCAATACAAGCATCAGAGGATTTTTATGCCAAGTAATACAGGAAACTACCAAGTAAAATTGATTAATTTGTTCAGTTTTGAACTAAGATGTCCAGATGTGAAAGTAATTGAACTCATTTTGTTACACCTGGGTCATGTCTAAAGAGTTATTAAATGAAATAAAATTAGAGTTATCTCAGGATTTTTCAACCAGTCAGCTGTAAATGCTAATGCATGTATTCTAACTCTTAAATTTGAGTCAAGAAGTATGTTTGTGATCACTAAGGAAGCACACATGCCTGCGTGCAACCATGGTTACACATGCAAGGTAACCTTAACCTTTGGCCTCACAACAGAGAATCTCACACAGTCCACATCAAAAGTAGTTTCTGCCTTAATGTGACCGTATATCATAATTTTATTTTCATAAATAAAAGGAAAGCCCTCATTAATTATTATATGTATGTCATTTGCGTATCTGATGTAAGTCGCCCCTCCAGTCTTTCTTTTCAATGTTAGGAGAATGCTGATATCATCTTGATCACCTTTTCAATATTGTTCCTACAGCTGTTGGAACCTTCCCAACTCTCTGAATTCCTAAACTCTAGCCTCCAAACCAACCCCTCACTTTTTATATCTACTTCTGGAGACTTCTTCAGGAAGTTAAATTTAACATTGCCAGAAAGAAACCACTGATGGTATTTATTAAAAATAAATTCTCAGTTTACATATTTTGGGGGTTCTTTTTGTCTTTATCAACACCATAATTTTCCCTGATAATCCATCTCTTTGGCTTCTGCTCAATTGGTTCACACACACTCTTCAGAAGTCCTGAATGCTATGAAGACAGTAATTCTGCAGACTGAATTTTTTTATTTGGAGCAAACCATAACAGCCATGTGAACAATTTGCAACTGCCCACATAGAATCATTGAAGCTGGAAAAGACCTCCGAGATCATCAAGTCAAACTTTTGATTGAATACCACTATACTCACTAAACCATACCATGAATTGTCATGTCTACTCATTTTTTGAGCCCTTCTAGGGATGGTGGGTCCACTGCCACCATGGGCAGCCTGTTCCAAAGCTTAACCACTCTTTCAGGGCAGAATTTTTTCCATATATCCAACCTAAACCTCCTCTGGCCTAACATGAAGCCATTTCCCCTTGTTCTGCTGCTTGTTGTCTGGAAGGAGAGGCTGATCTTTCCAGAGCCTCCTTTCAGGCAGTTGTAGAGAGCAATGAGGTCGCCCCTGAGCCTCCTTTTCTCCAGGCTGAACACCCCCAGCTCCCTCAGCTGCTCCTCATCACACTTGTGCTCCAGACCCTTCCCCAGCTCTATTGCCCTTCCCTGGACATCTTCCAGCCCCTCCATATCTTTCTTCTAGTGAGGTGCCCAGAAACGGACCCAGTACTCTTAACTTGTATCTTCGTTTTTCCTGCTAACCTTAGACACAGGTTACCCAACTTGGCTTCTATTACTTTGTTGTCTAGTATTATCTATCATAACTCTATTTCTAATGCTACTTCACATGGCCTACTAAATAGATTTATTACAATTGATATTCTGGTGAATACTGTCAACCTGAATCACCTGATCTTGCCTCCTCAGTTCAAAGTGAATTTTGCATGAAGCCTTATTCTTAGAGTGGTCTCTGCTCATTATTCTGCTCATGTTTGGCCCTTATGAATGATATACAATTATAGTTACCCAAAAAGAGTGAAATACGTACATATATATATGTTGTTTTTTTTTTTTTACATATGTATGCATGTTTAAGTGGCCAACACAAATGCACATGATTACACAGCCAGTGCAATTCTTTGTTCATAGCTGCTGTTACTCTATTAATTTCTGTTCTTCCAACATGTGTTGCTGTGCCCTTTGAAGCAGAAAAATATTTTCTTTTGTATTGCTACAAAAGCACATCCAGTAGAGTCTCCACTTTTGTGTCAATCTCTGGATGCTATAAAGACAATAATAAGTAAGTAGAGATGCCACTTGGGGGAGGGAAGTTCAGCATTTAAATATGTAAATTTGGGAAAGGGAAGGCTTTAACCATATGAATACTTAAAACAATTTGCAAGAAGGGAAGGTATCAAACAGCTGGTGTAGAAGTAGCTATCATAATTTTCCCAGGAAAAAAAATATAACTGTTTTATAATGTGTATTGCGGTTTTGCAGGTGATCTGGTGATGAAGAAAATGTAATTTTCTCCAAAGAACTGTGTTTTATGTGTTTGTCTGTTGTTACATCTGTCAAAAGATAATCACATTTTTATTTACTCTGACCATTTCTATTGTGGGGATTGTTAAGTATATTTATTAGCAAGCAATGTCATTTTTTCCTTTCTTAAAAAAAGCAATAAAGTATTAGAGTTAAATCTTTTGAGTTACTGTTGTAATATCAACCTTAAATGTCTACTACACAGATGAAATCATCACAGTGCAATTGTGTCTAGTCCTATGCCTATTTATTTCTGTAGGTCTGAAAGAAACAGGAAATTTAACCATCCTTTGTGTTTAGAATTTGTGACTCAGCTTTGCTCTGCTGTACTTGTTTTGGACAGCTGTAGGCTCTGGTTTTCTCCTAAAACATTTTTTTTGTGTGAAAGATGGCTTATTTTAAGCAGCAGAATAAAAAATTATAGCAGTCTAAATTGATCCAATGGTCTAATCCTTATATGGAAATTTCATTCAGGGATCAAAGACATCACTAAATAAATTGCATGTATTAGAACTGTCCAGAAAATGAAAATTGTGCTTCCTTTCACTGTTTCAAGAAAGTGTTGGTTTGAAGCTTTTTATTTTTCTTTTTTTTGTTTTGTTTTCAACATTCTCCTCCACCAAAAAAACCTCCAATCAACAACAAACGAACATTGCAATGTTTTCATAAAACGGAATATATTTGAAGTTTACGCCTCCAGATTAATAAAAGCAAACAACAAAACCCCAGTGTTTTCACTTAGTTCTTTCAAGACAAGGGATTTTGATTTGGGCCTCAGACACTTTTTCTCTTAAAACTTGTTGAGTACCATGAGCTCTCAATGCTCAATAATTTATCCTCAGCATATTTTGATGAAAAGGCATTTCTTCAAATATCCTCCCATTTGTGCCAGTAATCTGCTATTGCTTCTCTTCTACTGAGAAGAAAACCTCATTCTCTGAGTGATGAAAAACCCGGGAAAGATTTCTCAATGTTTCTTTCTTGATTTTAAAAACTCAAAGAGGATTGTCCCTGGATTAAGTACAACCTCAAAAAAAATGCCCAGATTACTGCAAGGTGTCAAGTGGGCCAAACTACCCTTAAAATTATCTTTCTGTCAAATACTTCAAAGTTGGTTAGTTCTGTATGAATAGTGTTTGATTACTGAAAAATAGACCTCTAGTTCTTGTAAGTAACAACAAAACAGGTATTTTGGAAAACCTAATTTCTTACGGATAACAAACTGTTTCAAGTGTCATTCTGCAAAAGAAGTAAACACCATTATTTTTACAGCTTGAGAAGGTTAGGTTTAGCACTAAAAGATATATTATAGGATTAGCCAGGCTTTGTCTGAACCTGTGTGAGTGATAAAAGGTTTGCACAAAAGGATGGAAGCATTTGTGCTCAGCACTATAAAGGACTTAGGACTAGTATTTTTTAAAAATACAGACATGCCAGTTTTTGGCAGTGACTGGTGACTTCAGGTATATTTTCATAACAACGGAGAGAACAGAATATGTGTGGAGCAATCAGAATAAATATCAGGAAAATAAAAATTACCAAAAAAAGAAAAACAAACAAAAATCCCAGAGCAAATCAAGGCAACCTAACCCCCTCCCTCCCCCCAAAGAAGAAAAAAAAAGAATTACTTATACACATAATGAGCATGGAACATTTCAGGAATTTGGCTAGTACACGAAAATGTTTGAATAATGAATACAGAAGCAAGAATAATTTCTTGCAGCAGTAACAACACCACCACTATTCTTGTTGGTTTGTTTTGCTCTTGTTTTTTCTGGGAAATAGCGTTGCTTCATTATATTTCATTATTTGAAAGGTGGTTAGTCCACTAGAGTGAGCCTGGGGAGTTATTTCAAAGTACTCTATTATTCAAATATGCAGATTTCTGATAAAGGAAAAGAAAAGATGTGACCAGCATTTCCCAGTGTGTTACTGGGAGATGGCCACCACTAAAAATTACATGTATTCATGTAAAAGACACAATTATTCTTTCCTTGAAGTTAAACTTGTCCATTAAGAAATTGCATGCCTGCTTTACTTCTGGTCTGGCAATGAGGAAAATGAGTGCCGACCAATAAAACTGTACGTGAAGAACAAAAAAGTAAGTGCTAATGACATGACATTCATGTTATCAGAATTACAGAGAGGTTTACTACTGCTGTTTCTAGCATTCTTTTGATAGATATGAGTAGTGGAATTGCTCTATGTGTGCTCCTGGAAAACATCTCATTTTCTGATTTACTTGCATTCCAAGGAAATCCTGGTAGTGCATTCTGAGGCTACTTTGTGATGTGTACTAAAATAGGACGAGTGGGAAAACCAAGTGATTTGCTTCGAATAGTACATTTGATACAAGAAAAAATACTAACGTGGATGAAATTATGTCCTTTACAGCATTTCCAGCTCTTATTAAAAACATCCAGTTTTCAGAAATATTGTCTAAATTGGTTGAAATAGCTTTTAAAAACATCACCCATAAAACAAAGCAATTTGTTGTAACCTTAGTTACATGGCAGATGCAAAAAATATGCCATTCTCTTTCTTCTTCCAGGCTAGAATCAACTTTTAAGGGAATGAGATTTGTAATTATCCCTAACTATATAATGTAATAGCACATCTTATGGTCTCACTGCCATCTCCAGACATTTTTGGAATTCATGCTCTAATTAAACAAGGATCAACTGCAGAAATAAAATTTTAAAGTTTTGCTTAGCCCTTACTCGGGTAACTCTAAAAGGCAAAAGATCAAAAACAGGAAAAAGAGAAAGTGTTTGTTGCTCTTTCATGCTACTTCCACTGATGGGTTTTCCTTTCTTAATTTTTTTTCTTCTTGCAAATGCAGTAATATGTTTAATAATTTTTATGCAGATTTCCAAGACATGTTTTTATCAATGAGATAGAAAATGTGTAGGATTTTTACCTCTTAAAAAAAAAAAGAGACTGATAAAAAATCAGGTTATGACCTTATTACTTAGTTCAAAGCAGGCAGAAATCAAAGCTAGCACAATTCTCCATCAGTGTGCTAGCTGAAGTATCTCAGTGTAAAGTCCACACATGAGAATGTCAGAAAGCAAAATGTACTATGGGAAAGAAGAAAAAAAAAATCTGTTTAGCTCAGACCACCCATGTCTAGCATAAAGAGGCTAATTCTGTGTGAACACTGTTTTTTGATGCCTAGTTATACCAGGCTGGATCAATTGCTCATACAAAGTTGCTTCATTGCAATTAAAATGTGCTGAATTACCGCAGATAAGATTCTGTTCCAAGTGACTAAGAATTAAATTTCTGCATCGGCCCTGGGACAGAGCACAGCATATTATTAACTTCTTTTGCAACTACAGAGTGTAAGAAAAGTTGCCCAGAGAGGACATGCAGAGTAAGAGTCTTCCTCATCATCCCTAGAATACAAGATTAGGGCCAGACTCGGCAGGGAGAAGATCAGTTAGTGATCTTAAACCCTGAATGAAATGTCTACTCATCTTACAGGTTTATGTCAAATTCTAGCCAGATCGTTTTGGTTCCAAGGTACCTTCTGTTCAACAAGGATATTAATGAAAACATGGACTTTTTTTTCATTGATTTAGTGGTTTGACATCATACTATTGAATCAAAAATGAACCTCCTGGCTCTTCAGCTGCTGTGTTGATACTGTCGCTGACAGTCCTTGGATTTATTTCTGTGGACTAATAAGGATGAAGCATAATAACAGGAGATAAATAATTGAAAGAATAACATTTTTAAATAAATACTAGTACTCTGAAAGACAAGAAATGTGCTTTTCACATGAATAATGCAATACCGTTTGTGTGTACTGTTATGGATGCAGTATAATTATCAGGTAGACCTTGTGAGAAATATGTTCCACATCATTCTCTATGACTGCTAGGGGAAAAATTCTTCAGAAAAGAAAACCACACTGCCATCTTGAGCATTCATTCCCTGTAATTTTGCATGCTACTTCTTGGCTGGGGGAAAGGTGCATGGAGCTTATTGATATTTGAAAACAGAAATGTCTCTCCTTAACATTGTGTTGTCTTTTCAAAAGAGAAGCTGCTGACACAAACGTGTCTGGGTGACACTTCTAACAGGCTTTTCTTTACTGGAACAGGATTTCTGGTCAAACCTGGACAGGAATTCCAGAGAGCAATAGCTTAAAATGGTAAGATCACTCCCTTATGAGCGCTAAATTCAAGTCCTTGCTCTTTCTAATTCACGGGATTGCTTTTTCTTCATTAATTGTTGTGTCTTTTTGCTACTGTCTTTGTCTGACTTTGCATTGCCCCAGCTTCATGGTCTCTGAGGTGAACCAGGTGCAGGTGTATCAGTAGACATCAGTAGACATTCCAGCACCTTTCCTGACTTGATAATTCAAAACCCTCGACCATGGATATTCTCTTTGGCAACCTGCTTCTCTGAGAAACCTCAGTTCACAAAAAAAGCATTTCAACCATTCATGCTGTTTGCAGACAAGCTACCACTTACTGGCACAAGCAGTCCCCATAAAACCCCAGCTGCTGAAAGGTGTAGACACTTATAAGTATAGGAGTTCCCTCATCTAACCCTGCTGCTGATCCAGACAGCTTTTTCCCCCTCTCCCAAATGCAAATTTTTTTTCAGGCTGTGGCTATAATCCCAACCCAGTTTTCCTGTCATCAAATTAGAAATAGCAGAGTAGCACTTTGTGTTGGGACTTATCACATTTCTTATCATGAGAACATGTTAGAGGAGAATATAAAACAATCATTAGCATGAGTCAGCGTTCCACCAAAATTTGAAGTTATAAGCTGTCACACACATATAACAGAATATAGAATATATCAAACTTATCATTCAGGTACTCTGAGGAACCTTTTCACTCACATCCAGTGCAAGACATTTTACTTGTAATGTGCTGCATGCTTTATACACTGAACAATTCCTGTTTACCCAGAATTTTGTTGAAAGGAATGGGGAGGAGGTGTGTGCAGAACAAGCAGTAGATACATTTGGAAGACATTAATATAGCAACAAACTGAACATGTCTTCAAGTTTTCTATGCAGAATGATTGAAGATCCATTAAACAAGCAATCAACCTCCCACCCCCCAAAAATACCAGGAAGGAACACGCTGAATGAATCACACTACTATTTTGCACAACAAGGTATTAAAAACTGTTAGAATATGTTTTCAAATGTTTTATTTTGAAAATTAGATTTCAGTATGAAAATATCAAGCCATAAATTATAGTGTTTAGAAACCAAATCTGGGTCTATATTTTCAAATAACATGTTTTTGCACTATTTGCTAAGACTTCCTAAGGTTGCATTATAGTTCATGTGAGTGAAAAGCGCTAATTAAACTGTTGGACTGAAGGTCAGTGATGTACTTCTAGGGAGGTGTCACTAAATATGTAAAATTAGATTGCTGTAAACAGACATAAATTTGTCCTGTTAGAAGGGCAAATTTACTGAAGAGAAGAAACTGTCAGCCGAAAAATAGTGACAGAGAAGCTGTCTCACAGCCTGGAAGCTGAGCCCAGGACCAGGCCTGAGAGCCAGAAACTTGAAAAGTACAGCTGCCCCCTCTGAAGTATAGCTGGGTTACCTAGAAACCAGAGATATCCTCAGATACCACTAAAAAGTGCAAAATCAAGGAATTGTTATGACAGTTTGTTTTCTGAAAAGGTGGAAATAATCTGGGAATATAAAATGGGTCTGAAAGAGTAGAAAACAATGACATGACTGGTGTAAAGTAAAATTTAACAGCCTATATTGACTGTTCAAAGTGGTGATATCCTATGTCATGTTGCATCCCAGTGACTGGAAAAGGACTAAATTTTTATCCAAAGTTGAGCCTCTGTTTCTCAGAGCTTCCCATGCTGCACACACTTTTCCTTTTCTACATGGGTTGAACATGTGAACTTTCTTTGGGATCTTAGACTCTCCCTAGACATGACTCCAGAGCCTGTGGCACAGGTCACCTCTGAAGTGAAACTGCCTGCTGAATTACTGGTCCTGCTTTGGGTGCATTTTAGGGGTCGGTTTGGTTTGCCCTCCCATCCCTGGGATGGTTTTGCTCTCCCCTCAGGGGTGGTTTGGCCCCTTCTGCTTCGCAAGGCACGAGTACTCTACACCCATATCAGTAAACTTCCATGAGAATATGTGCTGTTATACTGGTGATAAACTTGCCTCATGAGTGATGTCTGGGGTAACCTGTTATACCTTCTGGGGTTTGCTGTCATAGTAAACTCTACACCTCCTTGGTTTTGCTGTTATTCGTTGCTGAATAATATTGATTGACACTATAGTATTGATTGCAATAGTAATTTATAATAGCTTGATATAGATCAATATAATCACAGAAGTATGTGTTAGTGGTGATTTTGTGGTGGCCCACTTGCTAAAGGGCAAGACAGACACATACCTGCTATTTTATAATTTTCCTGTGGTTGATATTACAAGAACTGGAGGGACAAGAGATCACAAACCTGGAATCCAGGTGCTCTGAGGTTTTACTACAAATGGAAAATTTGAGTAAGCTAAATGAAAAGGAGGAGGTCTTTGAACTTTGAACTCAATAAACTAGAGAAATTTTAGAGAAACAGATGAGGTGCAAATTGGCTACAGTGACAATAATACTATCATTTTATCTTTTTTTGCCTGTTAAAAAAGATAAAAAGGATAATGTTTTCACAGTACAGTGAGGATTTTAATGCTTCATAATATCCGAAATTAAATCTCAATATGGAACAAAGGAGACATTTGCTTGACATGGAGACATGGAAAAAAACTAGGAAAAAGAACTCCTGTTATTGTTTAGAAACTTAAACTGTTAGTTTTTGTGTGCAAGATGAACACGTACACAAGTCATTACTTGGTCAAAGGATGATCACGAAGGGTGGTGGCTGACCTACCACTCATGGAAATCACTGGTATGTTTCCACTTGTATAATGGATTTTGGAGTTCACTATGTGACAAAATGAACTCCTGTGGAAATAACTTGTGAAATATTAGCCTTCTGGAAATAACTTTTTAAAAATGTTATTATTCATACTAGTCATCCGTAACACCATTATATTACTTGGTGCCATTTTGATCTCTCAGGAGTCCCTTCTTGGTAGTATCAACCTAAAACGAAAACAGATTTTTCTTCTTTCCAGTTTTTCACACATATGGATGAATTCTCAGTCTTGGAATGACTAAAGACATAAGTAAGTTTCCTGCTTTATGGCTTCAGCCAGATATGTATGGTAGCCCTAGGCTAGAAAATGGAATTTCCACACATTCAGACATAACCACTTTAAGTGAACCATCCTACCATGAGTAAGTTAATTGATTCTTAATCAAATTTTAAAATTAGTTTCATACTAAAATTGGTAAAGATGATGCAGTTAATTATTAATAAGAGTTTATTTCACATGTTTTGACTTTGCAAGCAGAGTTTATAAGGACAAATGAGAATAGCTCCAGCAGTGACAGTAACGCATCAGGCAATACACTAATATCTTGTGTGATTATAAAATATTTATTGTGATGGAAAACGAGAGAAAGTGACAGAGAGGGAGCATGACATTTGTTTTCAAAATATGCAAATCTTTTTTAAAATGTCATTTTGAAATAGAAAGAGGAAATAAACCACAACTAACCTATTATGTGATCCATATTAAGAGAAAAACAGTTTCAAATTTACTGAGCAATTGTTTTATGACAGAACCAAAACTGTTCTAAATGACCATGAAATTCTAAACTTTTCAGCCTGAATTCTTTAGTAATCAAAGTTTGTTTGCTATTTTGCTGTTTTATACTTCTGCTCTTGATTTTTAATTGATGTTATTTATCCCATAAAAGTGATCACTAGAAAAGAATGCTACGGCTTTCACAAGTGAGGTCAGTGGAAAGCTTTTAATTGACTCAATTACCCAGAATGAAAAATAGAGATGTGCTAGTTTTTGTAAAGCATAACAGAGATTAAAATGCTGGGAAAGTAATAAAGCATAATAAATTGGTATAAGATTGGAATTGGTTTTCTTTTTTTTAGGTAAAATGAATGTGTTTTATTCCTTTTTGGGGTTTTTTTTTTGTTTCATTTTTCTTTTTTCCAAAGCAAATAAATTAAGCAGTATTAAATGGTTCTACCAATCATTTCAAAGAAAGTGTATACAAGTGACCTGAGGCAGGGAATAAAAAGAAATATCTCAACCTTATCAGAAGGGAAATGGCAGAAGTCAAAAAAAAGTGATTTTGATTTGTCAAATATTGAACCTTCAAATGCAAATTCTGCATTTCATCTTTCTTCTCTAATTTTCTCTTTTTCTTCGTATCTGAGGAAGAAATTCTTCTACTTCTAACAGTTTGTCTTCCCCTGACAATGCATGGCAGGACTAAAATCAACATAAAATGTCACAGATGCAGTGTTAAAATATTGAAAACAAGGAAACAAACAAACAAACATACAAACAAGTGTCTTTCAGTAAGCTGTGTCATATGGCATTGGTCAAGTGTGTAGAGCTTTCATTTCTGGAAGGTACACTTGAATGTGCTGCTGAGAGTCACTGTTATTTTTACTGAGGTCAGCATTCAGAATTAAAAACAGTAGTAAAATAAAGTCTCCATTCAGATTAACCTGGAAATCAATTTAACTATTACCAGAACTTCTGCTGTGACTGTGCAAAAGGGAAAGCAGAATTACTCTAAACTCTCCTCCTAGAGCTGGTTGGGATTTTTTTTTTTATTTGACTAATTTTAAACCCTTTTAATTTGATTTATTTTTTTAGGATATGTGTCAAGAATCTGAAGTCTGAAAGTGTTTGCTTTTTCAGCATTTATTTTCAGGAAAAAATGGTTACCAATTTTTTTTAATAAACAATTATTTTGTTCAAAATACATTTTACAAAAATAAAAGATTTTTTAATGGAAAATATTCTTGATTTTCAAGATTTTCTATGGAAATCTTAATTGATATATCTGTTAATAAATGTGAGAGAGACAGATACTAGGGTAGTTAGTGCCACAGAGATTCCTGTAGAGATATGAAACAATAAGGAAAAAAAGGTTTATATTTATAAATATAAGCATAAAGGTTTATGCATTAAAAACAGTTCTGGTGATGACATCACAGGCAGGAATTGATGAAGATAAGAGACTATTATTTCATTAGTTGGTAATTCTGTAACTATGACACTATTAGTGTTTCCATATATATATAAGGACAATATAGTCTATTATTTTGGGGGGGACAACTGTCCTCGTAGGAGGCCGAAGTTTATCACAGAATGAGGAAAATCTTTAGCATACAGAAATTTTCAGAGGAATCTTCAGATTTCCCTTTTCCATCTCAAATAAACATAATTACTTGATTTTGTGTGCAAGGCATTATGATCTGCCTTGTTAATTGAATATATAACCACAATTTCAGTGAATGTACAGCTTTCCCTTCTTTTTTGCCATTTAAGAGCTTCTAAGCAGAGCCATAGGACTTTGTGATGATTTAGTGAGGATTTACTGTTCTTCAGTGGCAACAAAAGAGAGGTTTGAAAACATTTCCATAGTTTCATGTGCGTGGTACCTCATAGCACCAGAAGCCCCAGTCATACAAGAGCTTTCAGGGAGGGACTTTTTGGCTCTTGACTCCACGTCTACATCTTCCAGTTCCTGAAGGCATGAGCAAACTGTGCTCCAAAGCTCATCACAACATCAAGTGCTGGCACATGTTGCAGTCCTGTTACAGTCTGAAATGGGAATGATATTGGAACAGGCAGAAAAACAGGTTTTCTCTATCCAAGATGTAAAGCCATAGGGGTATATTCTACATGAAAACAACTGTAGAAATGTGTCGTAACAGTACCTGACTATTTCTAAGGGGACAATCAACAATAACAGCTAATTGTTTAACATAATCACTACAAAACCAAAATAACCTGCTGTGCTTTCTTCTGTTTTATCTCAAATAGGAGACCACAGAAGGTAATTATTCTAAAATAATGGGTTTGTTTGAACACTGCTGGCTCTACTGACATTTTAAAAGACATGAAGCTTAAATAAAACTCTAACATTATTAACACATATTCTTGTCATTATAACCAGGGAAAGAGCAAGCTAATGCTGGTATGGCTCTTAAGTCAAACAATGTGCCTGACTCATAAGGTACAAAGGCTCCAAGGGAGTACATGAATGTCCTATGGGTAGTCTAAGTTTCAAGTTGTTGGATAAAACTGAATTCAGAGGTTTCAGTCACTGTCATTTCATTCAGCTCTACAGGACCACTATGTGTTATTTCAACACCTCTTGTTTTCCTTAAACCTATGGATTTAATATTATTTCATATTAGCACATCATTTGAAATACTTGTCTGTGCCATTTTTTTTTTTTTGATGGAATCCTGCATTAACAGGGAATTCTGATTAGTTTCCTCATTTGTGGAGATTTCCCATTCTTCCCACTGATGGAGACTCCACCTTTGTCAAAGCCTTTTATTAAAACAGACTTCTGTTAATAACATCGTCTCCCCCCATTTCTTCAAAAAAGCCTGCTGTCCTCTGTCATGCACTGGAACTTCTGTTTAGTTTCTCAACTTTTCTTGCTGTTATTTACAGAGAATTTTGTTCACATCACCTCTTGCTCATCTCATATGAGGATGAAAAGGCCAACTTAACAGTTTACTGTGTCACCCAGTTCTTAGTATAACAAAAAGTAAAATAGCAGATGTGCACAAACGTATAAAACTGATCCTCTACAGACTGGCTCCAATTCCATTTTATGATAGGCATGGTGGATCCCACATCATATTTTTTTTCCTGAAAACTTTTGGTTGAGGAAAACTTCATTTCTTTCAAAGGTTTTTGAATATGTTAAAAAAAAAAAAAGCCAAAGTGTGACTTTTGCCCAGAAAATGTAAATGTTATGAGCTTGACATAAACTAAGTATATAAATACTCATTAAATGTAAAGAAATATTAAAGAAATATAGAAATATTCATTAAATGTTTTGGACAAAGGCAAGATACTACAGCAAGATGTTTGCATTGTTCACAGGAAATTTCTGAAAGGGAAATAGAGCAAGAGGAAGCAGTAAAGATAGGATGATGAATAATAAAGCAAAGGTAAGTGGATAAGTACCTCAGAGCACTGAGACATTTGGGATACATCAGATGATGGATGGTTTTAAGACCTACCTCAGTTTGCAAAGTGCTGAAGGACAGAAAGAAAAGCATGTGGGACTGAAAGGGCCACGTAAGAGACTGCAGCTAATTCATCCTAGCTCCCTCATTACCGAGTCACTGGCAGAAACATGGAACAACAGATTTTTAGGCTAAGAATTGATAAAGCATCCTATACCTTCGAAAGGACTTCTATTCCCTTGACTACGTAACAAAATATTAAAACCTTTAGCTTTTCTATTAAAGAAAAAAAAATAAAAGACAGGAAAGCCAGACACTAGAAAGGTTTCACCTTAGTATTGGTATTTAGTGGTTTTTTATCAGTACTAGTTTAGTCCTTTCAATATGCAGTTTCTAGCAAAGATGTAGCACTCTGCATGTAGAAGCTACCTGGTTTTTACATTACCCTTTTCTGTCCTCAAAACTGATGATTGACACAATGACATCTTAAATTAGACTTGTCCATTACAAATTGCTTCTGTTCAGTTTGTCTTCTTTAGAAAAATGCTTGAGGCAGTTTTAGAGAAAAAATATTTGGGCTGAGGGCACTGATCTCCAAATCCAAGTTAATGCTACATGTCACTTGAAAAAACACCTTGTGAACATACTCACAGAATCTCAGAACAGCTGAGTTTGAAAGGCATCCCTGGAGGTCATGCTGTCCAACCACCCAGGCCAAGCAAGGCTACCTAACAGCAGGTTGCCACAGTCATGCCCAGATGCCTTCTGAATATCTCTAAAGATACCCAAAATCTTTGGTTGTCTACAACCTTCACAGTCTTCCTGGGCTACCTGTGCCAGGACTCAATCACCCTCACAGCCAAAAAGTGTTTCCTGAGGTTCAGGCAGAACCTCCTCTGTTTCAGTTTATTTCAGTTTATTATTTTAGTTATATTCAGTTTATTTATTTTAGTTTCAGTCTATTTCCTCTCATTCTGTCACTGAGCACCACTGAACCTGGCTCCATTCTCTTAAAAATAGAGGTTGGTCCAATCACGAGATCTCAGTAACATTTGTATTTAGTATTTCTGGTCTACTGGTTGGATAACATTGCCTTATTAGGAATTCAGATTGTGTGTCAAAGTCATGGGAAAAAATAAGAAAAAGACGCTGAACTGAGTCAAATTAAAAACTTTCAAGGCCTTAACTGTAAAAATAAGTTACAGTATTATATAAATGCTATCATTTTAATTGCTTAAATGGAAAAATATATCATCACATTAAAAAGAACAAAAAAGTCTCTTTTTCCATTATTTATCAAACCATTAACCGCAAATGAATAAATAGTATACTAAATAGTATACTAATATTTTATATTAAATCCCTTCCTTATAAAACTGAAATTGATGATAGTTTCTAATTTATTAGTACTGTTTTGAGTATTCTAGGAAAATTACATTGAAATAGCTCTATGAATTCGAATGTTAGAAAATTGTTACAATTACTGTTCGTATACAAATACTTGTGCATTGTCTGTACAGCTTCTGTCAAGTTAATTCTATACAAATGGCACAGATATAAAGTGAAAATGGATTCTTCTAGCCTAAGTGACATTCCTGCCAAGAAATTAATTGGAGAAGCTACAATTAACATATATGAAATTATCAAGTTTTGTTCTATGGGAAAATAAATACTTTTGTAGGAAAAGTTGCAGAAAGGCAAAAGTGTGATACTTAAAACAGATTTATAAAATTTCTATTGATTCAATTTAGGCAGCATGGTGGAAAATGTATATTTACCTCAACAGAGGAAGAGTAAAATTAAACCTTTTTACAAGAGTAACAAATCTGATTAAATGAGTCAGGGCAAGATATTGAAAAATATATCATCTTCCATTGTGGAGCATTTAAATAAAAGGTTGGTAAGTACATCCTATTTCCAACACATTTGAATATTTTTGCCATATCATGCTATTATTTTATGACATCTTTTCACTGGAACTCATTTTAGTTCTGCTGATATGTATATTGTCTGTTGTAATCATCACATAAGAAAATATATTAAATTTCATGTTAATTACATACATACACAAATAAAAGAACTAAATCTAACATAATGAAGAAAGAAAATACTTCCAGACTTTATCACGCCTTAAAACAAATCAGCAACCAATACACATAAAAAGTATGCAAATACATAAAACCAAGTTCTAAATAAATGATGAATGTTGTACTGCAATTAACTCTGCCAGAATATGGGAAACACCTCTATAAAAAGAATGCATTTTTTTCAAAAATAATATATGTATGGCATCTGGTAGTACAAAGGACTGAAGAAATATATAGAACAGGCTGTTCAGATATTGTGGCAGTGTGGGCAAGTGGAATTTCTTATTCATAGCTTGTGAAACTGTCATCTTTTAGCAAATTTCACTGCCTAATATCACAGACTATGACATTAAGAAACCTCATGATTTTGCCTTTGTGCTCCCCAAAGCTGCTCCCCCATGCTGGAGCATTCAGTGATGTCCACAAGAGGCTTTCCCACTGCCTTAGCTGAGCTGGAAGACTTACTTGACAGAATTCTTGCTTCATTTATGCCTTTAGCCTTGACATGTAGCCCTTCAAAATGGGGCCCATATGACAGTGTCCTTGAAAAACCTTACATGGTTGAGAAAATAGGAAAATGGAAAAAAGGAGCTCTGGAGAAGAATGTGTATCTGGCAAATATGACCTTCTGACTCATTTTTTGGCCTTGCTTATCATGCTCTTCTAGCAGTTACGATTAGTATTGCCGTAATAAAAAGAAGTACTTCTTTATTCTTCAACTTTTTAGTAGGTTCTTTGCCAAGTTGCTGGATGCTGCTGACACTCAGATTAGACTGACACTTCACAGTTCAGGTCATGCATCAAAGCTTCTGCTTGCTTTGACCAAGGTGAGATGAGCAACAGCCTACAACTAATTTCAGGGTATTGAAAGGCAGCTGAAATCAGGCATCAGAAGTAAAACTGGCTCAAGAAGAGCTGTACACTTGTTTCTGTTACTTTATTGTAGCCTTGGAGAGTGCAGTCAGTGCCTGCTGAAAGCCAGATTCATTAGACATTTACAGGTGTGTGAAGCAATGGTTGAGCCTCAGTAAATCCACTTTAAAACCATCAATACATTATACTCAGGAGCAGGTCTGCTTTTTTTTTTTTTATTTTAAGTGGCTTTATAGGCTGCACTCTACTGGGCTTCAGTATTTTGTCAGTGAGTAGTGGCCATTTGTTCTTTCCAGTGCTGGCTAAAATGTCTTTCGGATTGACAGTTGTTTTAAAGATGCAGTGTTTATGTTTGAGGTCAATATTCTACAAAATTGCATCAAAATCTGAGATTAGAAGGTGTGTAATTACTTGCAATATTGGTGATACTGCTTTGCCCTATCACCCTGCTGTATTCAGCCTTACTATCCCCACAAGTAGATCTTGTCCATCCTCAGTTGCTGAAATTGAATTAATAATTGGATATGTAAGAGTCTGCCGCAGATTCTCAGTGTCAGGAACTGCCAGATCTGGTAGCCTGGCTGAGCTGAGGTTGCTGAGGGTCCATAACCCCACATGTGACTGGGTTACCTTTTACACTTCTGTGTGTGCAGGGATCAGGCTTTTATCACATAACCTAACTCCTAGGCACCTGTTTTCTTATCAACATAAATGTACACAACGAGCAGAACCACCACATGAAGCTGTGCAAGAAAGGACCCCTGAGCAGTCCCAAAATAAAGTTGCTGGCAGTGTTACTGTGGCTTCTATGAAGTGACAGCTCTATCTGACACCATCCACATACATACTGTGAAGTCCATCCCACTTGTATTTTTCACACTTACGTCTCCATTCCATTCCACAGCACAGCTCTCCATGAACCTCTGCCACACAAGGCCTCTTTCCACTTCAAAACACATTTCTTTATCTCTCGCTGCTTTCTTGCAGACAGAGGGATTTCTCTCCATCATATTGATGGAAGCCTCCCCACAATAATGTCTGGGACATTCAGTTCTGGTAAAATTTCCTTGAATCTTGGATAGAGCTCTTTACAGAGATCTTTGTAGAAAAAATATACTTGACTTCGCAAATTTCTCCAATCATCTGCATACTCAGACAAAGTGTCCATGCTTCTCCCACATACACAGGTTCAGTTTTCGGCCTAGGTGAGAACTGGGAGAGCCAAGCCTAGTGCTCAGGTGACAATAAAATTATTATCTGGCCCTTATACTTTACAAGACATTTCCCCTTTGTACTTCCTGCTCCTATTATTTTCTGGATTTTAGTTATAAGTCTCACTGGCTGGCCAGGTGTAGCATCTCAGTGATACGATTCCATCATTGTCATCCTCCATGACCGAGTATGGAAAGGAGGTAAGGTAATTCTGCAGTGGGGGGAAAGAAACCCCACATACATTGCCCTCAGGTATCCTGTGGAGCTCCAAAACCAGTGAGTGCTCTTTCCTCATCCACTGTTACTTGAGTTTGTTCAGATAAACATTTTCAGACATTGTACATGACCCCTTTCAGTCAGAACTTCCAACTATTGACCAAACTGCCAGTGAGACAGTCTGGAAATTACGTCCTGCAAGTTTACAGGACACACTAGGGCTTCAACATCCCGGACCATACAGGTGAGGAAGGGTGACAGAATACATGCTGATGGACTCAGACATTACAGGTAACTTACATAAATCCCTCATTCAGTCTGTATGTGAGAACTTTGGTGGGCATTGCCTGCCAGTGATAGTTGTGGGAGAGCTCCCATATCAAGGAAGAAGTACGGATGGTTTGTTTTTGAGGCAATAGACACTTATAGCAGATAGACAGATGGATATAACAACAGTTATGGTTAAAAAGCTGATGTCCACATAGGAAAGATTTAAACAGCTGGCTGATTTAAGAAATTATTACTATTTCTTTTTTTTTTTTTTTATGTATAGATTTGTTTTACATGGAAGAGTTCTCACCTAAGCCAGTTCTTGATTGACAAAGCCTTGTTTAAAAATGCCTAAAGCAAACTTTTGCAGTCTTTAAATCTAGATGCAACTGCAATTTATCATGGAAATAAGGGAATTGGCTTTTTTTACCACCTATGTTGCAAGAGAACCTTGCAATATTTAGATGACATGAAGCTGGAGGAGGTGGTCCAGAAACAGTGTGAATGCCTTTGCACCAATATCTGCTGGTGTTTGGAGAGAGTTGACATTTTTGACATTTCTTGGTCCTCGAAAGAAATCTGCAAGTGAAAGACCTGACTAATAAAGGTCTTGCTCAGTCTAGAATTTCTGTTAATCTAATTAAAAAAATGCTAATATGTATTTTAGACTGACAGGCATCTGTGAGTCACATTTAGTGCAAAACTCTTCAGTCATGAAGCCAGATGACAACCAACAGGTGTAAGATCCATTCATTTTCAATGTTTACCAGTCACAGAATTGTAGCCTGGATTAGCCTTGGCTCATGTTGTCTCCTGCTGAGTGTCATGGTTGTGCATGGGAAGGGAGCAGACAGACAATTTAAGGACACAAGTTCATAGAAAATTGGATTTCATTAGTCTACTGAATATCAAGAAAATTGTTTCATATCACAAATGTCATAAAAATTAAGGGGAGACAGAGTGACTTTGAACAACCTCACAAAACAGTGAAAAAATATGCAGTGAAGAAAAATCTTTAACAAATTATTTTGTATATTTATACGATTTTCAAGAAAAAACTTCTCCTGCTTAAGACAAGCATTGAGGGTGCCAGACAGGTGACTGAGAGAACATATTCCCTGCATTTAGAACCAACTCAAATGAGGAGACCAGCTTAAGTGGATAATGAATATAAAAACAGCAACATGAAGGTCACTTTAGCAATTAAAAAGATCAAGTGAATGTTAGAGATATTCTGAGTGGTGCTGAAATGATTTTGTATACATGCAACCAGCGAGCAACGATTCAAGTGTCAGCCTGTAGCAGAATAGGTAGCTTTGTTTTTATTAACTGCAAGACAAGGATGCCTCCTTCCCAGTTTCATTTTCACCTTCCTAAAAGAGCTTTACTGAAGGATACTAGAACTATACATAATACTGTACATATGAAATAAGGGGGGTTGTGTGTTTATTTGGGATTTTCTGATGGTTTTTTCGTGGGATGGTTTTTTTTTTCCATAGGAGTGCTATACTGAAGCAAATAATATCTGAAAAGAACAGAGAAGTTTAGAATTTTAGGTTCAAGCCTTTTGCAAAGAAGTACAGGTTTAAACATGCACCAACTAGTCACTGTCATATTCAATTCAATGAGTTAGGAGAAAACAGTATGAAAAATATTTTTATAAAACCCCACAAAAGTCTGGGGAGTCAGGAATTACACACCAATACCAGAAAAACAAGGCTAGTAATTTTGAACTTTGTCTTACTGAAGATGAAGTGGTGTGTAACAATACCTGAAAAGAAATCAGGGGTTTCAAGGGGTCTTCTAAAGGCAAATCCAGTGAACGAGATCCCCTGCCACGTCACGAGTATGACTCATTGGGGTCGCATCTTGTTCCCTAAATACACAAGTTAATTGATATTTTGAAAGCTATAAAATACCTGGGACATCTGCTTGTAGCTGCTGTTTGTGACACAGAACACCTACAAAATACTTGCTTCTTTCTAGACCAGTAGATGAAGGTCATAGGACACCTAAAATGGCACCATGTGCTTTTAGTTAGGAAACTGAATCCAATTCCATGCCTCTAGCAGAAACTGATTGCTCAACACAGAGAAAGGCAGCTACCCTTGCTGTATGATGCAGTGAATTTGTTGTCACTCTAGGCAGACACAATGAGTGACACTATAGCTAGACTGAAGGGAAACGGGGAAAAGAAGACACTGCTTTTTCTCTTTTACAGTAAAATATCTTAGTTCTGGGGTAAAAATCCTTGTTTAGATAAAAAAAAAAGAAAAAAAAAGAAAAAAAAAGAGGATTGCTGTCTCTAGGAAAGCATAAGTTATGCCAAGCATTGAAAAACATATTCATAAGTTGAATTAGAGTATATGTGTTACAATTTTGAGATTGCAGTTACATGAAAGTTGTTAAGTGCAAAGCTTAACTGAAGAGGGAGATTGTGATAAAATTTCTTGGAAGCAGCAGTTATCAAAAGCTTGGCTTTTGAAAACTGGAAACTTGGGGGAGGTTGCACACAGAGGCAGTGAGAGCATTTCAGTGAAGATTTGACTGTGGGTCTATGCTGAATTCTGGAATAACTGGCACATTTTCCCACGGTTCTTCACAATATAACCACGAGCATGGTTGAGGGTAGTTGAACAGTGACACCTGTCCCCAGAAATCCTAGAGCCCACCCTGAATAATTACAACAATTCCATAGCTGTGAGTATGCAGAAATGAATCATAACGAAAGATGTGAATGAGAGTTCTGCGGAGAAATTCAGCAATCAGATACTACATGTGCAAGTGCTGTACTGAGGACACAGCCCACAGTGATGAAGAGTTACTCAGATGTAGGAACAAGGTCCAAAGGGTAGCAGATCTCTTTCTTGGGTCAAAGAAATAGAGATATAGGAATGTTTCCTGTCTGTGTACTGTCCTCACGTCTGTCTGTTACTAAAAGAGAGAGAACAGGCAGGAGAGAGCCTGGCAAGACACACATTCAAGATCATTGAGGAACTTCTCATTTAGATTTGGGTCATCTGAGCATGCAAACTGCGTGCTGACAGGGCAAAGACAGAAGAAAGTAGTGTGTGTAGTTCTGCAGAAATTCTGCAAGTCACTTCTCAAGCCTAGGAGCTTGTTTCTCAAATACTAAGCAATAATAATATTATGCATTACAAATAATCACAGATCTACTGCTACTCTGTAACAGTCATTGAGAGACCCACATAAATGATATTTAGAAATCAATATATGTATCAGACTTGCTACATCTATAATTTACTAGATAATGTTTTTCTGATATACCAAACATAACAGTCAGGAGAATTATAGGAAGTGCAAAACTGTTTTTCAGCATGGACTGGTGTACGGGTTCTTTTCTTCCCAGGTTTGGGACTCTGCACTTCCCCATGTTGAATGGCATGAGGTTCCCAACAGTCCAGCCCATTTCTCCACTCTGTCAAGGTCCCTCTGGATGGCAGCACAGCCCTCTGACATATCAGCTACTCCTCACAGTTTAGTGTCTGCAGGAAATCTACTGCAGGTGCACTCTGGCCCCTCACCCACATCATTTAGGAAGATGTTGAACCAGATTGAACTCTGGTCTATATTGCTAATTTCTGGCCTCCAACTAGGCTTAGTGGAGCCACTGACCACCACCCTCTAGGCCCTACCATTAATTTCAATCTACCTTGCTGTCTTCTCGCCCAGTCCGTACACCAACAGGCTGTCCATAATGATCTTCGAGACAGTGTCAAATTCCTTACTGAAATCAAGGTAAACAAATCCACTGCTCCCCTGATATTTACCAAGGCATTTAATTCTTGAAGTTTCTCGGGTTGGTCAGCCATGACTTCCCCCAATGAAACTATGATGACTACTCCTGATGACCTTCTTGTCCTTCAGGTGCCATGAAATTACTTTTATCCTAAGCAGATGTTCATTCTTAAATTGTTTCTGGAGTCATAAAAACTAAACCGTGTTTCTGTCATCAGCTTTGCAACCAGTTGTTGGCATACAGTATCACCTTTCCCCCTTTACCCTCAGGATTCAGAACACAGGCCAGGCCCCTAGAGCTCTGCAGTCACTATGGATAGTCTCCAGATTTTCCCATTGTTGCCCACAGGAAAAAACTTCTGGGGATAATACTCAGAGGGCTGGACACATTTCAGCAGTCTCTCTGCAACCTCTTGGATCCAGGCATCCCTAAGCAGCAAAATTTTTAGACAACAGGTCAGGCTGGCAGGCAGGTTTCTCTGTGCCTTGCAGCAGGGAGTCACCCACTACTGTCCCTCACCACTCACTGCTGGTGGTGTACCATGGGGCAGGGTCACTTGATCCAGATGTCTCACTAGAATGCACATCTGGCTCCTCTTCAGCTTTGAGGTCAGTAGACCTGTTCTGTGGTGACAAACCACTTACTTTTGTTGCTTCTTCTATTGTATTTTCCCAAGTTGCAGAGATAGGATTTAATTGTTATCCGAGTAGTGTAACTTCCCACTGTATCTTATTATTGTACCCTGGCATGCACTGTTTGACAGAGGAAATAATTTGACAGAGATCCTTTCACTGATTTGTGCTTCTGGCCACTGGTGTGGCTGGTGATGAGACAATTACTCACAAAAAGATTTGATGAAACCAGACAGAGCTACTAGTCAGAAAAAAAAAAAGCCTCATTTTCTGTGTTTGGAGAATAGAGCTATTCCCAGAGATCAACAAAACTCCTTTCTATGTCCTGGGGAATGCATTATAAGCAGTTTTAGACAAGACTACTTAAAACAGAAGTATGAGTGGAAAGCGGGGTTTTGGGAAATGCTTCAGCAATGGTAAAATATTTGAAAATTCTTCAACATGACTGAACGTCCAGGTTTTGATGAAAGCTCCTATTTGAGTCAATGACCTGTGGGTGTAGGGCAAAACAGAGTGTGCAAGTAGAGGTTAGTACCAAAAATGCTTGGTAGTTCAGTCCATTTACTTATTTGTAATTTGTATTTACAATTTTTGATTACCAAACAAATTGGCCAGAAATGCTGGAGTTTATAGCTAAGCTAAAGCATAAGTCAGGGATTGCTCCTGGAGAATGTCTTTATTTTGAGACTCAACTGAAAACAATACAACGTTGCTTTCAGTTTCCACATGAATACCTTCTTTTCCTCTTTCAGAAGGGTTTTAGCTTAGTTTTAGTTTTAGTTACTGCTATATGTGAATTTACACTTTGTCAGTCCCACATCATTCAATAAATTTCTTTCTTGCCTTGCAAGGTTGTTGGTCATCAAGGACATAAATCAAAAGGTCTCTGCATCATTTTTGCATTTATTTCCCCTGCATACAATGCTTTTCCCACTTCTTTTACTTTTTCTAATTCTCAGAATCTTTGTAGTAGTTTTCAACTCTCAGATTCAGACTTTTGCTTGTGCTCTGATAAACCTTTTGCTTCTATTCTTAGAACAGTCTCCTGTCTCATGAAGAAATATTTCCACAAATAATTTTTCTTCACACACGTGAATAGTTATACAGTATGTTCTCTCCTTTTGATGTGTCCTTTGTACTTTAGATTAAGGTGCTAAAGATTCAGTCTATGTATCACGGAAATGTATGACATGTTTAATAAATCAATCCTAAAAATAGTCATCTCAGTACTTTCTAAACTTCAGAATATTATATTTAATGAATCTATTTAAGGGAATAATCTTCCATATTTGCAATAGGTGTGAAATGTGTTATAAAAATATAGATCTGCTACTTTACTAAAGTTTATAAAGGCTGAAGGAAGTTTCTGTCTTTCATAGTAATAGAGTGCATATCACATATCAAAAAAGATAAAAATGAGGTATACATGCACACAAAAATAAAAACATTTGGTTTTGTTTGTTGTTTTTTTTGTGTTCAGAACTTCATTTGAAATCATGAAAAAAAAGTTAAAACCAAACATAGCTAAGATGAATTGAACAAAATTTTTGTTTGTTAGCTGTTACTATTCAGTCTTTTTATGGAACTGCTTTTTCTATATGACAAGGGTGCTGGGGTTTGGGCTTGGGTAGAGTTAATTTTCTTCGCAGTGGCTGGTTTGGGGGTGTGTTTTGGATTTGTGTTAATACGCACAATACACAGGGTTGATAATACAAGATGGTTTTGTTACTCCTGAGTGGGGCTTACACAGAGCCAAGACCTTTTCTGCTTTTTGTACTGCCATGCTGGTGGGAAACTGGGAGGAGACTGCCAGGACAGGTGACTCCCAATGACCGAAGGGATATTCCAGACCACGTGGCATCATGCTCAGTATATAAAGTGCAGGAAAGAAGAAGGAAAGGGGAGGACGTTTGGAGTGGGTGTTTTGTCTTCCCAAGTCACTGTTACACATGTTGGATCCTGGCTTTCCTGGAGATGGTTGAATGCCTGTCTGCCCATGGGAAGCAGTGAATGAATTTCTTGTTTTGCTTTGCTTGTGTGTGCAGCTATTTCTTTGCGTATTGAACTGTCTTTATCTCAGCCCACGAGTTTTTCAGCTTTTACTCTTTCAGTTCTCTTCCTGATCCTGCTGGTGGGGGAGTGAGGAAGTGGCTGCGTGGTATTTTGTGGCTGGCTGGGGTTAAACCATGAAAACAAGTGAGAAACAGGAGAACTTATGTTAAAATCCTTACTAAACCAAAATGTAGATTTGTATTCCTGCATCTGAGTCCAAAAGTGTAGTTTTGCATCAATGGAAGTATCTGAAGCAAGAATAACTCATATTGTAGACTCTTATCAGTCCTGGATATAGAGTGAAACACAGATGAAGTGCAGCTAGAACACTGCTTTTCTTATGATCACTGAAACTACATTAAGCATTATCTGAGGAAAACCCCGTGAAAGGAATTGATGTGAAAGATCTCCATTATTAGAAGGTATGTGTCAGAATCATGATTTTTGCAGGGAGTTCTATCCTTACCTTGCAATTGAATGATATATTCCATCAGATTTAACACAAAAAAATCACAAATGTAAACCATATTTGCTGTATATTCTTTTTGCTCTCTTTCAATAATATAGCATAAATTACTTTAAAAGAAGAGATTCAAATTCCAAAACACTTCTAATATTTCAAATTGCATTTGCAGGTTTTGGAAGACCCATTGAAATGTCCATTTTTGGCATAACAATCTTGCTCCTTTTTATAAATCACACAAGATAATGCTTCTGATCAAACTTTTATTTATGAAAATTTTTCCTTGTGGTATACTCGTATCTAATTTTCTCCCTTAAGTCAGATTTGGTGGTGGTGTGGAAACACTTCTTATTTAAAATACTTGTCTCAGAGGCCTGTCTAGTCCACCGTTGCTCACTTTGCCCTGACATTTATGCAGCAATACCTGCTTGGAGTTAATACAGTTAGGTAAGTCTGGGCAATGTTCCAAAAGGAACCATTTTGCTTTACAATGAAGCAATCCCCACTCAACGCAGTCCCAGAAATATCCATACTTGGCTGAATGGCATATTTATGATTTCTCAATGTCATTTCATTTTTCTGAGTTCCATTAGTATTTGTAATATCAGTTGCAACTTATTTATTTCAGTCAACAGCATCAAGTCATTTGTAAGTCTGTTCTCAGAATTCATGAAATAAATCAATATGAGCAAAGGATTGTATTTTCGAGAACGTGCTTCCTTACTGGATGCTGAAAGATGTGTCTTCCAAACCAAGTAAGTATTTACTCAAAAAAACTATATTTTGCTTCTGTGTACTTTTGAAAATTAGTCATTCCCAGTTTAATAAAGGGTTGTGCAAGCTCTTTCCCTTTGTCCATGATCACATGCAGCACCCATCAGCCACTTAAGAATGAAAAATTATTTCAGAGACTTATAATTTCTCATGACAGAGAGAAAGGCCATGTTTATGGAACTTAGTCCTAGACCACAATGAAAGGAAAATGTAGCATTTCTGTGATAGTGCTCTCATGCAGAGATTTTACCGTTCTCTCTTCATCCAGGATGATATTTGGATACAGAACACTGCATGTCAAGCAGCAGCTATACAGAAAGTCATGCTTGCAGCTAGACATGGGTAAAAAATTAAATCAAAAACAATGACAAGGGAAGCACAGAATTGTTCTGAAGCATGAACAAAGCCAAGGCAACATTTTTGTAATCTCATCAGCTCCAATACTGATTCTCTTGGGGTGGCCCATGTCAAGTCACTGAATTTCACCAGCAGCATTACTTTGGGCATAAAAGATAGTAGTCATGCTTAACTACCTGTATCATAAGATTCATGAAGATTCACTGGCTTGTACTTGTAGCATTTGAAGATAGGAATTTTAAATAAACACTTTCTTACTAAATACTGACTGACTAGTTTTATTATAATTCCAATAAGCTAGCTACCAGGAACATTTGTGCATTCAGTTCTCTACAAAAGTGCCTGTTTCAAACTGATAAGCATGCTTCTAAGTTCTGTAGCTGGAACACACGGTGTTAATGATGTGCCCTGTACTCCAAGCAGTATCTGGGTACAACTTCTCCTCAAATGTATGAAGACTAGACAGGGTTTAAACTTCTGGTTGTAAACTCTTGTTCTTTAATTAGTTAGTGTAGTATCCCTGATGTTTACTGCAACCTGTCCAACACTTTTCTCTGCCCCTCACATGACGTCCTTATTGGGGATTTTATTAAAAAGCTCAAATTTCCAGGAGTTTAAAAATCGGGTATACATTTCAATTTTCAATGGACTTATTTGGGTATTCTTAGAACCTATGAAATCACAGGCTCCATTTAATGTATCATGATCAGTAGATCTGTACCTATTAAATAGCTGACATTGATAACAGAATGCTAAAGAGATGGTCATTACTATTTACAGTAATAGCCTACATTTAGGAGGAAAAATAAATATACACAATAACTATTCCATTCAATTTTAAGGACTAGCCAAAGTGATTATTATCTTCATTTTTTAGCACTATACACTTGATCCATGCGTTACGTATCCACTACACTCACACTGAGAAAATGACTGAATTTCCACAACAACAATGCAAATTAGGATTTTGTGCACTAAAATTTTATACAATACACAGTATGCTCACTGCAAGAACCCACTTCTGCTAAGTGGGTGTTAGGTGAGTATTTGGTGCTTACTTTAAAGTGGATCTGTCTTAAAATAGGTAAGAATACATAATAGGTGTCTCTAGAGATGATATCTTATGAACATCATTTTTGATTGGGTGCTTTGGGGTGTTAGCACATATATGAACTTGCTTTTAAAATAATAATAAGGGCAGTTAATCACATTTATTCAGATGCTTTGAGAATCCTTGACAAGTCAGAGTCATCAGAATATCAGATACAATTATTTAAAAACTAGTAGGAAAAAGTTCATAAACAATTCAACAGTCATTAGAAATATCCTCTTTGAGAGCATCCTCTTTACCCATAGGGAAAAGGAAGACATCAGTCTTGCATTTAGGGTTTCTAAAATAATTGGAATGTGATGGAAGAGTCCTGAAAACAAAGAGATTTATTTTCTAATAATGAAAGGAATAGTAGTAATTAAACACAAAAGCAAGGTATTGACTGTTCTACAGAAAATATTTATTTCTGTGTTTATATATGCTCTTTCCATGACTCATTGCTAAGTAAACATTTTCCTTCAGGAGCTACCTGGTAAATGCCCTCTGTATAACTCTTCCACAAGGAAGAGCAACAAGTGATGGCTCACACAGAGGTAGAAAGCCTGAAACACGGTGTGATTTGACCCAGATCCACAGGCTGGCTTCTCGGATTGTCTTTGGCCTGGTGTCATTACACTGGAGTTGCCTGCAAGTTTTGACTCAAAGTTGCATGGGTTTGTCATCACAGATGTGTTCTCCTACCCTCACCTGTGAGGTTGCTGCTTGATGTCTTGCCTGGCACCTGTCTCCCCTTGTCCTGTGGGGCAGCCAGCCTCCACTGCTTCCTGACATGATGCATTTAACCACGATTTCACTGAAAGAAAACCTAGTGGTCCTCTCTGCAGAAAAGTAAAATACCCCAATACAAAAAGAATATGTGGGTTGAGACAGGGTAAATAGAAGCTTGACTGGTCTTAGATTAAAAAACCCCAGAGATTTCCAGTTCCAGACAAGGCACTAATTGTCATCCTAAGCATCAACATCCATACATGAATCCCAGTCTCAGAGCCAAAAAGTGTGCAAATGTACTAAGACATACAACATAGTTCATCATTCTTGTCTGAAGCCTCTACTTCAGGTGTGACTATAAAGACATTTAGTTCTAGTGATGAAAAATTTCTCTGCGGCACAAAAAAAGTCAACAAAATGAAAAAGTAACCAAGAGAAAATAAATGTATTCATGGTGTTTTTCAAATAGAAGATAAAGCAAATTAGTTATTTCTCCACAAAATACATATATTATGAAATAATATTGACAACATGCATGAGAGAGATTTCAGAATTTTTAACTGTGTGTTGTTCCAATTATTGATGTGCTAAGCAAATATTAGTTAATGCAGGAAGTACGAAGACAGACCTAATCTGATATTCAGAGGTAACTAAAAATCATTCTTAAGAATATCTTATGTTTTCTTTTCTTTCTTTTCCTTCTGAGATTTGGGATGCTGTTCCTCTGAGGTTAGTCTTATGTCATTTTTAACAGCTCTAATTGCCTAATTAGCTGCTCCAATGCAAGGACAAAGCTCCTCTCAATACTCACAATTAATTTTCCTATTAATATAAAACATCATAATTTGGAAATTCTTACGTTGGATTCCCAGAACTCTCATGAAAACGTTTCCATACTTGGTCTTTTTAATTATGCAATGGCTAAAAATTCCTTGATGTCCTTAGTGACTTCAAGCTTATCTGCCATTATTTTGAGTAAATAGTCCCTAATGCTTATATATCAATCCAGTGAATTTTCAGCACAGCTCTTTCATATTTGAGCAATAAAAATCATCATAACTCACACTTTTTTATTTTATATATCCACAAAGGATAATGGGGATAAAGCATCTTCTTTTTCCATTGCAATCTTGTTCGTATCTGTGGTGCAGATAAACTGAGGAATGTCAAAAGAAGTAAGGAAAGATGCCTGAAGTCACAGAACGTAGCTTCATTCATTTTTATGCATCCTATATATATGAATCAAGGAATTGTTACCTGTTTAGTGTGTTTGTTTCTGTTTGTTTTAATATATGGATTGTGATTTATTGTTCTTGAATCTGAAAGAAATACTCTGGTGATTAAGACAATACAATAACCTCTCAAACTCATCAGAGTTTTATTCAAAATCTGTTTACTTCTGTGCCCAATTACCCTATATTAATTTTGCATGCATATTAGAAATATGATAATGTAATTTGAAATTTTGCCTCATCTCAAATTAAAATACAAGCACCTTTTTATTTATAATTCTTCATTAACTTGGAGTTTAAAAAATCTTTACTAAATATTGTATCAGCAAATTTATTTTTATTTTTAAAAAGCTACAAAAATTAATTTAAATATGCGAGTTGAAGTAATACACGTGTTTTCACACATCTCTATTTGGATTTCATAGAATAGCTGCAATTTGTTTTCCAGTCATAGACCTAAGAGGAGTATGAACATGATTGCTGAAGAGCAGTGTCTGTAGAGCTTGGTTCACACTCAATAAATATATTTTCATCATGTGTGACAGTAAATTGACAGAATGATATAAATTACATCCAAAGAAAACAAAATTCAGTGTGGAAGAGGCATCACCAAAAAGAGAGCAGAGAAACTACTCTCAAGGCAAAGTATTGTAACAAAATACTTGGAGGAGTGTCTCAAGGACTCTGTGACTGAATACTGCAGGCACCGCTCAATGAACACCCTGCTCTCCAAAACCTGAGGCCAATCAGATATGTATTCTTGATCTAAAATATATTACAAAGGAGGGAAAAATGTTGTGTATGTTTCTCTCTCCATCTTTAGTCCCCAGTTCAAGTATCTAACATATAATTTATAGACTTAGACACTTCACCATAAATAACTATTGACATCATCATTGACATTGTAGTGTTCATCAATCACTTTATTTATCAATTTCTTTTCATAAGAATATTTGAAGAAACTTCCAAAGGCTCTTACTGACCCCATCAGAAACAAATCAAAAGCTAGATTCTTTCAGCATCAGACTAATATATTAGGGCACCTTTTTTATATTTTAGTATTCATATATCCTGACAGTCTCAATTTATGCATGCATCAGAACAAAAAAAAAAGCCTTGAAGAAATTATTGGATTTCATTGACCAATATTTTTAATTCTACTGAGCTAGCAAACCAATGGAAGAAATATTTTTTTGTAGAATATATTCCTCTGCATGCTTTTCACATAATCTAGTAATGGGATAACATCTGTTCTATTTCCCAAAATCTTATATGTACTTCCACAATTCATATTGGAAACTCAAAATCTGTTAACAAGAACTTATCAACATCTCGGAAATATGTTAATTACATGTATGATGTAACATTACTTATTTTCTTTATATTTGTTTTTGAAGCATAACTGTGGCAGGAGCCTTAAATGCATAAAAGCAGTAGGGTTTCAACTGGAAATAAAGACAATTCTGAAAGCAAGGAACATACAAGACAGACATAGCATTCCATGTCCAGGGACTGCAGAACGCAGTTAGTTTGAATCAAGCTTAATCAAGTGTTTCATTGGTCACAGAGCCATTCATGGAGTACGCAACAGTAATTTTTGAAGTTGCATAGTTTAATTTGTGATCTATTTAAGGTCCTGAATTAAGTCAGCTGGGAACTGTGAAGACAAAATGAAAAATAGAAGCTGAACAGATATACAAAAGAATGAAAATCAGTTTATTACCATTGGTAGAAAATGGATGTAAAAAGATGACACCATCGGAGCAATTACTCAACTTGCAAGACTAGACTGATAATACAACAGACAAACTTTAAGGATGATCCTGAATTTAAGTAAGAGACTAGAATGAGGGACATTTTTTATAACAAATGAAAAGTGAGGTAATTTTTTTTTCCTTGGCTTGATTAATTCATGAGTGTTTAACAAATTTTAATTAAATTCTATATCCACATACTGAAATATATTTCAAACTAATCCATTAAAAATAAAAACAAAGGAAAACCAACAAAAAATCAAACCAATCAAAGAGCCCAAAAGAAAAATCTTTAAAATTCAAAATTAGAATTAAAATTATATAAACTTCCATTATGAGTCACAAAAGCTGCTGGAAGCTTCTCTCCAAGACATCTTTACTTACCTAAATTTTCCATAAAATTTTTAATTCTTCCAGAAGTCTCATCCTCTGTGCATGGTAGCACCAGATTTTGGCAGCACCGGTTCTAAGTTGTGCTGTCATTGATGACATTACAATAATACTCATACACAGAAAAAGATAACTAACTGTATTTATTAACATACCTAAGAAGAAATGTGCATCTGCATCTTTCCATGTGGGAATTTACTACCAATACTAAAATTTAAATTCAGCTAATACTGTACAATATAATGTACATACAAATGACTTTTCTTGATAAGAAATCAAGAAAAACACTGAAATAAGCAAAGCACTTTTTTTTTTTTGTGATGGAGGAATAAATTTTATGCAGGCATAAGTTGGATAAGGGAAAAGAAAGATGTGGAAGTATTTTTTCTTTAGCATACAAGGCAATTGTCTTTCAGATGACAAATGCCAGTTTAAGGGGCAATCACTGTGCATGACTGTGGACATATATTTGCCATCATTTGAAATTTTCATGAGAGGACCCAAAACAGCCAAAGCCTGTTCAGATTTGACATTCAGGTTGACATCATTGAGTGGGATGTCGAGCCTGAAGGAAAACTGTAGGGGCCATGTCAGCTCCAAAGATTCTGCTGGATAAGATAGAAAAGAGCTAACTTGGCACTAGGAAGATACAAAGATGAATTAGGAAAAAGGAGGGCAGAACTGAACTTCGGGAGCAAAGGAGAAAAAAATCTCGGAATTAGTGGATTAGACCTCCTCTCTGAGCACCCCCAAAATGTAAGAGCACTCCTAAATCTTTGAGCTAGGAATTGAACAACTCTGCCTCTTCAGACATGTAGTCAAACTGTAAGAAAATTGAATTAATGTCATTTAAATTAAATACCTAGTGAAGTTTCAAGTAAAGGAAACTTTTAGATATGATTTTAAAACTTTATTTTTATATTTTAACTGACCCAAGCTGGTTTGAGTGTGATTGCCAAGTGACCAGACATTTTCAGGCAACTAATGTTAAACACTGCTCAGCTTCTCAAAACTTTATCAAGAATAATCCAATGGTTACAAAGTGTTTCTGCCTTTAAATGTTATGACTGAGCAGTGTTAATACATTAATTTCCTTGGCACTTAAGCAGAACAGAGAGGACCTGCTGCAGCCAGAAGTATGCTTTGATTTGCATTCGGCAGCTTATGCTTTGAGTAAGAAGACTTTGGTACCTTTTGTGTTTGGAGTTTTTTTGTTTGTTTGTTTGGGGTTTTTTTAGCAATAATAAGAAAGAAGTGCTAATATAATCTTCAGGTGCTCTTCATAATGTGGGTCCTAAACAAAACAAAAGGTGTAGTAGGTCTGCAACATCTACCAAATTTTGATGCAAGTAATTACACGCTACCTACCTTGAATTCCAGCTGGCAGGAACTGTCCTGCTGTGCACTGCTGAACCACATCTCCCTTCTAAGGGCGGCTGCATACCAGCAGTGAGTGAAGAGACCCTGTCATTATACTTCATTTACATAGGACATGCCATTTATGGGGACTGTAACTCTAAGGAACTATGCAAAAACACGTTTGCCACAGAGTTTGAAGTGGGTTTTTTAATGGGTGCAACATTTTCTGATGACAGCTTAGGCACAAATTTATATTTCTGGGTGAAACAGAGCAAAGATCAGTAACTTTCTGCCCACAAAATATTGTATAAACTGGGAAACATTTCCTTGTAAAACCAAAACCCATCCAAAACCTAGAGAGACTGAATGTCAGAAGAATATAGAAATAAACTTATGAGCAGCATCTGCAATACTTTGTGTCTTCTGCAACTTCACAGAAATAGCTCATTTCCATCTACCAGATTTAGCATTTATTCGTCCTTTTTTTTCTCCTTTTTCCTGCAAGGACCCTGAAAAACATGTATTTTGGACAACCAGGAAAACTATGGGTAGATGCACACAAGTCTTATGCAGTGAAATTCTAAGAAAGATAATCTCTCAATGATCTTAAAATTCTTTCTTCCTCCTTCAGAATGCCAGAGTTAGGTGTTAATAATCACAGCTGCATCCTCCAGAATTTAAAATATGTTTAAGTTGTTGTGGTTTTTTTAAACAAGCAGACCCTGTTCAACCCAAAATCCTGCTGTGTATAGCTGTCTAGTACAACCTCATGCACGACATGTTCTCTAGCACCCTCTTTCCTTAAAAATGCAGCTAGACACACCCCCTCCTTCTTTTCAGACCTCCTTAATCGGCTCATTAAGTTTGCAGAACACATCTGCCCCTGCTGACTGAATCACAAAGCACTTCAGCTGTCTTTTCTCACACCTAGATCCTCCAGACAGAAAAGAACTTGCATTTACTCACTCCTTAGGAATTCAGCTCTGTGGGATACCCAGACCCCAGAGGGAACCCCTGTTGATCACCTCATTTATGGTGTAGCACATAAAACCCGTGTAAAGTGTCTTTAACACTCTGGTTTGGTTGCAACAAGATGACTTGCCTGAATAGCAGAATAAACTGCTGGAGGATTTAATGTAGGACTGAGGGCTGGTAAAACTGACAGTCTGGTTTTTTTCACAGTGAGATACAAATAATGCTTAATAAAATCGCTGGAAGTTCTTTGATCCCAGGAAAAAAAAAGGAAAAAAAAAAAGTTCTGTGTTATAATCTCTGCATTGTGTAGCTTTTGATTGCTATATGTCTCAGATTGCCATCTGTAAAATGCAGATAATAAAGCCTAATTACATTCCACCTACAGCTGTTGAGGTTGTCACCTTTCATAATATATGTCAGAGAAGTGCTGAATATAACATTTTCTCAAGACTCTTCCCAGCTTCCAAATAAAAAAAAAAGAAAAAAGACATTTTTATTATCAGATTTATTTTTACCTTAAATTTAAGAAGGAACTCCCTTTTCTGATTGCAGTCTCTATTATCTTTAATTCTAATTCAGCAAATGATTTTGCCCAGGCTGTATGATATCGTGTCAGCCTGAAGTGTGAGAAAACTTGTACATTCACTGACAGTGATGACTGACACTACTAGGGAACAACAATTATTTCAAGCATGGTCCTAATAATGCTTTTTTTTTAATTTGGGGTGTTTTTTTTAAATTTTGATTCATTATTTGGGCTTTTTCTTTCTGATGCAATGATCACAAAGTCTCTTTGGAAGTTTTTCCAAATAAGGGATTTTGTCTACTCTTTATGGTCCTGTTCTGTCACACATCTACTCTGTGAAGGTCACTGTTACCCACAAGCATTCATCTGGTTCACTAAAAAACATGATGAATTTTCAAAATGAAGTAATGTGTTGATGCTTAAAGTGTATTTAATTTTGTTACCAATTTTTTAAGAAAATGAGAAAACACTTTTTGGATACAAATTACTTACTAATTATTACCTTAAAAAATATTCTGGAATGACACAATCACTTGAACAGAATGAAAATGTGGAGATTTTAATTTAATTTTAAAGCCCATGTTCTTCATACTAGAAATGGCCAGAATGTCTGAAAGTAAGCTCAAAATGATGAAATTTCAAGAACAACAATAAAACTGGGGAAAAATATCTCAGTTGAAATTTCTATCTGAAGTTAATTTCATGGCCTGAGTTGTAGGCCCTGGTAAAAATAGGGGCATGTATATGAATATATACTTAATTATTAAATACTATAGTTATTCTACACTAATATAGTATATAAATATCATACTTAATATATACTTATTTATTAAATGGAAAAACTGAAAGATATAAACTATAGTCATGCTAATGAAACTATAATTACAATTCCAATTGATTGATTATAGTAGCAGAAAAAAATTATTCAGCTAGAAAGACATTAAATCCCTGTTACTCAGTGATGAGATTTGTTAGAACTGTTCACTACATACCTGTGTTTTATATTTTTACCCATAAAAGACATTACAAGAGTTACAGGACTTAAAAAACAAAGCCAAACAAGTAAGTTTTTAACTAATTTTTTTTCTAGCCAAAGACATTGCTGCAATTAAATTGCCAGAACCAATGAAACTCCATTTAATTGACCCTTCTACGAATTAAAAAGAGTAAAACCTTCACTGGAATGCAAAACTTGCAGTCATTTGATAACATTCTGTAAGTACTTTTGAAGACAAATTATGTGGGGGTCTGCAGTGTCCTGTCTTTCTCTTTGAATATTACTGGTATTTTCATGAGTACAGCTGTGGGGGCTAGATATGGATGTGACAGAGCACAAACCACCAGCCTTTTACTAGTCCTGTTCCCTGACCTGGATAGCCTCTGGAATGCCTATTTCAGGACCTTACCACCTTTCCACATGCAATACATATCCCATTAGGTAATAAGCTTTTTTTTCCCTCCTCATCATAAGTTAATCCTTATAAAGATTTCCTCTCTGGAGAAGCTGCCTGCAGCCAGGATATCTCTGTTTCTTCTTTACTGAGACATCAAAGGTCCATATGTGCTGATGTGCAAGGTAGAAGGATTGTTTCCAGGTGAATCTTCTCACAAAATCATGGAATCATAGAATAGTTTGGGTAGGAAGGACCTTACAGAACATCTAGTTCCCACGCCCCTGCCATGGGCATTTCTGTGGACGGGGCTCTGCATGAAGCTATGGTGAGAGGAACATCATCTCATCCCAAGGCTGTGATGAGAATCAGCTCCAGCTTCCTCATTTCCTCTTCCTCTCGTTTTCAAAGAAAACCTCTACCTTATCCCTCCCTTCCTCTCACTGATTCTTCTCTCCTCAAGTCCTTGCTATGACAATTCACCTGATTTAAAAACTACCAGGTCAATACCAAAACTGCCTAAGGCTCCTGTGACAGCTCAGGGCAGCATCAGCTGTAGCACATGTGAAAAGTGTAACTCATTTGCTCTTTGGTAAATGAGATGCAATGATTACTATGTCACATTCCATGACTCTTCAGTCCTAGTTCCAGCCATGTCTCTAACCAAGCTCTCAATTAACTGATCTGCCATGCTTTCCTATTCAGTGCAAGGAAAATGTACTGTCCCTGCTGAGTATGGAAATACACAATAGAATCACAGTTTACATCTATCTTTACCACCTGGGGAACAGTTCAGGAAAGAAATTTGGCAGTTGTGCTCCTCACATCCAAGGATCAGAGGAGTTTAGGAATTATGTGTGTTCACCAGAAACAGAAGTTTTAAAAAAGTTCTCTTGCCTTAGACACATTCCCAAGCAAGCCTTAGCTGGTCCGGTTTGAGAAAGCCCAGAATGCTTCTAGTGGATGATCATAAAGGAAGTAGGAAACAGAGGGTTACAGGGCTCAAGAAAATTTTAAATGAATGGTGTTTTTGAAACTCACTGAAAGATCTGGTGTGTCATTCTATCCAGATCATTCAGCTGGGAAGGAGGACAGACAGCTGACAGTGTTGGTGGGATGGTGTCCTAGGTTACAATGTGAGATGTAACCAAAAGTATGCATTCTATTATCATCTTCACGAGCTGTTAAAGCAGGTGGGGCAGTGCTCCTTATCTCCTACCATGACTCATCCCTGATAACTCCCTCCAGGGGCTATCTCTGTTAATGGGCTATCAGGGACTCACTGCATGACTCATGGAATTACCTCATCCCATTGTGAGATGCTCCTCCCAGGGGGAGGAACCAAGCATTCCCACCTGGATATAATATGGGGTTTGGAACGGCACAGTCAGCCCTTATCTACTGGATTCCCAGAGGACAAGAGCTACTACTGGACCTTCAGGTGAAGACCACACTCTTCTACAGGATCACTGCTTCAACACAACCACTTCAAGTGGACTGCTACCTCCACCCTGAGTAACAAGGTGTCAGGTTGTATCCTGACTCTGTCAGTGTTCTTGTACTATTGCATTTATTTTAATTTTCCTATTACAATTCTGACTTGTGTTCTCCCACTGGTTTGTTTTCAAACTAGTACAGATGGATAATGAAAGACTTGAAAGGCTGAGATCTTCTTTGCTGAAATTCTTGTTTTATAAGGCCAAAGGCTCTTCACAAAGGACACAGCAGTTTTGGGTCACTGCTCTTGCCTTCCTTGTGGTTAAGGATGTGCAGTCACAGCATGCAGCTATTAGAAAGAGCAGTTATTGAAAAGAAAGCTGAGTCTTTCCAAAGGTGCTGCAATGACTGAATGATAACCATCTTATTTTAAAGAAGCCTGTATTGGGATCGTATTGTCATCAAGATACACGATCCTTTGTGTGGAGGAAAGAAGGATGTTTAAATCACTGTGTCACTGAAGAATAAATCAAAGAACATTGGCGTTTCCATGAAACCCTGACATTTTAATATTAGTCAGGGACAGGACTCTGGCTTAGCTGATAATTCAGCTGTACTATCACTAAGATATGCAAAGAGAAACAGAAACCTGCATTTCTGATTCTTCTTTTCCACAACACATAGAAGTAAATTCATTTCTGAAGCTACTGAAGATAGTACATGTTCTGTCTAAAAACTGAAGATGTGTAAATGGTCCAAAGCATTTCAAAATCATAGAAAACTCCAATATGTAGAACTGAGCAGATAAAACCTCCATGCAGCTCTCTTCCAACCCTCCAATCCGTGGCTTGCTTTCCTGTGGTGTGAGGATTGCTTTGGCACACATCATGTCACAGAGTTGGGCCACATCTCTCTGTGCTGCTCCCGCACAGTCAGCTGCCTCTCTGCACGTCCAAGAGGAGTCTTACACACTTCATTCCAATATTTGCAGCGCAGATGGCAGGACTTGGTAGTGAACAGCAGGGCTCAAACCTGAAGTTCTCCGGTGTTACCCATCTCCACATTTATAGTCAGACTGGCACTCTGGTGCAATATGGATTTACAAGGTGTCTATAATTTTATATTTTTTTTTAACCAACATTCACTTATTTTGATCCAGACGCCATATTTCTGGGGAAAATAGGGTTATTCACTGCTGTGACAAAATAGCAAATGCGTTTCTGCAAATTCAGTGTATTTTCTTTATTTCACAAGTAGTTAAATTCACGTTTGATTATCTGGATTTCTTTTCTATAATTTCCATTCAATAGAAAATGTTTCCAGAACAGTTCTAGAATGGAAAAGTGAAGATAACAGAATAAAATGTAACATGTTCATTGATGTGAATGTCCCTAATTAAAAGTTTGAAATATACACAGTGTAGAGGAATACAAAGAAAACCCTTTCAATTTTTTTTTAAATTTGATTAAACACATGCTTTCTTGTTTAAAAAAAAATCCCAAAATGTCGAGATAAAAAGGAAATGACAAGCCAAATATATTTTGGTATAAAGTTATTCTAATGTCCTTGGTAAAATTTTAAATTTAACAAAAATATAATTCAAGAAATGCATTTAAGCCACTGTAGTTTTGAAGAAATAAACTATGAAAATTAAGAATATCATTGAATACACAACCCAGTTTTCGAAAGCTGTAGACTGTTCTTCAGATAAAGACATGATCTTTGCTTCCTTTTAGCTTTAAACCATCTTGTTAACAGACAAAATATGAAAGCTTGCTTTCCTGTCCTGATCCATGAATAAAAAGTAGGTTAGAAATGCTCAGACATGATATTTGTAGAATAATATGTTGATAAAACTGGAAATAACCCAACTACCTCAAAAAGAAATAAATTCACTAATAATTTTTTTAAGTACTCCAGGGTTTTTTTGAAAACATGTATTTTGCATTTGGTTTGTATACAGCATTTTAAAATTTTTCTTAAAAAAACTAGCAATCAAATATTAGATTATTTTTCTTCACTGTTAATTAAAATACAGTTTCCTTTCAAAAATAAATTGATACAAATCACTGCAAAAATATTTTTAATAACATTTTCACTCACCTTTTTTCAACATTAAATATACATAAACTGGAACAGCGAAACATAAGCTAAGCTCTTTAATTCCTTACATCTGTAAATAATTAATGTTTTTTAGAAAATTGGTTATTAACTTTCAGGTAATGAAGCTAAAAAAAAAGATACTAAGACTCAAATCACTTACTAAAATCTAGAGGATGGAAACTGTTGCATCCTACATTTGCATAAATTGGAAACTACATTCATAAAACCCATCCTGTCCTGAGAAATATTTCTCCCCACTTACCTGACACATAGTTCTGCTTATATTTAAATTCAAAGTCATGTCAGGGGATTTTTTCTTTAAGAGAAAAGGCATTTAAAATACATATAACTGTCTAGCTATTAGCATAGATGCAGAACTCAGCATAAACAATTATGTTGAAAGCTGGGATAAAGTCAGACTTCTTAATATTCTGTTTGAAATTTCCTTTTATTTCCAGACCTGTTCAGCTTCATTAGGAGAGGATGAGTGTTCCCTCAGAAGAAAAGCATGGAGATTTGGTCAGATTTTAGGAATGAGGAAGACAGAAACTCATTTGCCCAAGATTTATGAAATGTAAAACCTACTTTAAAGTCTAAAATAGCCATTGAACTGTTTTGTCAAATACAGGCACCAAAATTCCTGATGGTAGGCTATCTCAGAAGACAGAGAAAACAACTGAAATCAATGCTATTTTAATACCTAAGATATGCATCTATCTATTTCTCTATCCATCTATCAATCTGTTTCTCTATCTATTCTGAGCAAAAAATAAGTAATTTTACTTCAGAATGAGCAAGTGATGCATTGCAGCTTTCATGCACTCAGCTTCTTGTATGTGTAGTGACGACTAGAAAAACCATAATTCTGAAAAAACTAGAAGATGTATCTCTGCCGAAATTTGTAATAACAAGCAATAACAAAGTTTTGACTTCAGAACTAACTCAAATCAACATCAGAGACTGATGATTTTTATCAGTTGTTCAGAAGGGATAAGTCTAGATTTTTTTCCTGGCGAAAACAATAAGGGAAAACAAGCCAACTCTCACTGTTGCCTCACCATCGCTACAGCATTCTTTGAAGATGAATTGTGTCCTTCCTATTTTCTTCTCTAGTTATTTTTTCCCCTATGAATTTTCATTCTGTATCCCAGCTGCTAGCATTATTACCAGAAACTTCTAAATATCACTAAAGAAGCAAAGTTGCAGTTTCTATTTTTAGGTTACATGAGTAGGTTTTCAAGCACTTGTATTGACTTCTGGTACTAATTGCTAGCTCAGTGTAGGGTGTAACGGGCCAAGAAGCACAAATAAAACCTAGATATAAAACAAGATATAAATGAACCCCACCTTCTTTATATTTCTAATAATTAGGAAACACGCTTTGATTTTGTGCTAATGTGAGATGTTCTCTTGAACACTCTTTTATGTTTAATTGCATGGATTGAATTTTCGTTCTCTATTTAAATTCTTTTCCTTAATTGCCACTGTCTTGCATTACAAAAATAGCACTGTAATGATTTCCACATGAATGTACAGAAAATTTAAACAGTTCATTGATTTTAAATGTCCTGTAGTTTCTTAAGTCCCAGCTGTAGATGCTGCCAAGTTTTTCCCAATATCTGAAGATTTCTTAAATTTTGGAAGTAACTAAATAATCTTAATTCATTCTAAATTTTTATAATCTGCTGCTTCATTGAATGCTAATGCAAAGTTACATCAAGTCTTTTTACTTTTTCTTTTCTGTTTTCATATAAAATTTTAATATATCTTTACAGATGTTTAATTCTTCTTTACCAAAATAGAAGTCATTAGGATTAAAGGTACACATTTGGCACCCTTCCATTACATCATAACAACATCAATGGGCTCTACCAAAACAGGATTTTATGGTATACATTGTAATAGCACATGATCCTGCTGCAAGCCATTGAAACAGCTTGTATTCCCCCTGTTTAGTATTGTAGAGATGCAAAAATAGGTAATTTCAGAAGAAATTTAGAAAATAAGTATTGGTGATGTGCAGGATGGGGTTAGTGAAGCATGAATACATTTTATGTGTATAGAATTTGGAGGCGATGGTCTTCTAGTCATGACACCAGTATGAGATTACTTTTTCCCAGGGCGAAGCCATCAGGTTCTTTCTGATACTTTGATAGAAGAAAAAAACTCAAAAGGCTCTAAAGATTAACCTCCTCTTTAAATTATATTCTCCTCCATAGTATTTTGCACGTATGGCTGATGGTTTGACACAATCCTGTACAAGGAGTAGAAAAATAACAGGAATCTGTATATTGAGTGTAGGATGGGATGCGAGGGAAAACTTGAGTTTGGCCCTAAATCTAGCAATCTGAGATCGGAGTGCTGGCTAGTTGAATGGACCCTCACTTCCTCAAGTGTTTAAATCTGAGACCAAATGTCTTTCGAGGAGATAACTTCACCTACAGTGACAGCTATGAAGGAAGAAGAGAATTCCTGAGCCCTTGTTATGTTGGGTACTGAACACAGCTCTTGCACTAGACTTTTATTCCATGAAGCCCCCTGCATGTATTAAATATTTTTCCTCATCTTTCTGATTTAGATATATAGAGAAAAGCATTCTGAAAGAAGCTTGGGTGTAAACAGCAGCTGATGAAGTTGGATCTGTGAGGCTGCATGTTGGGGAAGGGGGATGATGATAAGCAGAAGGAATAGGGAATCTAAACAGGAGTTGACACAGTGACTACAGGAAAAAAAAGGGGGCTACAGGGGTAATTGTGTAACTTTTTCTAAAATTTGTTGTTGTTTGGGCTTTTATTTTAAGGTAGTGTTATGTTTTATTCCTTTCTTCTTAATTTCAGTGGAAAAGAATTAAAGAAAAGTAGAGAAGGATATAAGTAACATTTAAAATCATGTCTTTGATGGTTAACTGAGTGTAATTTGGAGAAGACCTTGTTGACAGACTTAAAAAATCTGTTTTATCTGATTTGTATTTCAAATATGAGGAAAAGGAGGTCTGCTTCTGGGGAAGACAGGGTAGGCAGCAGAAGGTTTATTTCTATGCTTCATTTGTGTAATTACATGCTTTTATTATATTATTTAACAGGCAAAAAATGTACTTCCTTCCAAGAAGTATTATAATTTTCAAAATGTTTCTCATTCCAAATTTATAAACATTTTTTCTTTTCTCTGAAATATTTCAGTTTACAAGCAGGGTATTTTCTACCAGAGAATTTTCAAATATATATTTTCTATCTAATATTACTGCTTACGTTTTTAAGAGCCACTAACATTTGTTAGCATAAAGAACTGGTTTCAAGCTAAAAGGACAGAGATTTAAAACTTCTGTTCCCCCGAATATATATCACACTTAGATATCAAAGTAATTCATAGAAAATGTAAAATATTTTTACATGTATGGGCATATTATTTTACATACCTGCATACACTCTGAAAATATGTGCAATTACAGTATGTTAGTTGTCATACATTCTTCCTCTTGACTCTTACTACACCACACTAAACATTTGAACCAGAAATCAGATACTGAATATATACTGAACATATACTGGAAACTCTGAATGATATTTTTAATTATTTACTTTTACTTTTTCATCAACAGACATATGCTTCAGGATTCCTTTCCTTTTCTGTCCTTAATTAAAATGAGGGTTGTGGTTTTGGTTTGGTTTGAGTTTTTGTGTGTGAGTTTGCTGTTTGTTTGGGTTTGGGGAAGGGTGGGGATTTTTTGCACAGAGAATGTGCTTCTCTCAATAGAAAATCTATGATACATTAATTTTCTAGAAGTGCATTTCTATGTAGCAATTTCAATGCAAAATTCACTCCAGGAAACCTTTTATTTATTTATTTATTTAAGCCAGCAGATGCTGGTAAGAATTTTTCAACTAGTAATTGCTATTTTTTTCAGGAAATTAAAATCAAACAGCAGTCGAAAAATGCTTCAAAGAATGAGATTTTTAAAAAACTTATTTCCTTTGCTAAATACTGCATGTGGTTCACAGGGCAGTAGATTAAGAGCAGCTATCTCTACTAGTGCTAAGCCGAGAGGCAATTTGTTTTTATTTCTCTCAAAAGAAAGGTTGTGTGTTCCTGAACATTTCACTTTGATCCACTAATTCTCACCTGTTATACTGTGATTACATGGATGAATTGCAAAGAGGCTGTATCAGTTAAATTGCCAAGATAGGGGCACAGTGGTTTTTCCGAGAACAAATATTTCAATTTAAAATTCATCAGAAGCTCACTGTGTGCACAAATATTTCTCACAGTTTTAAAAGACTACAGATGGGCTATTTGAAATACATCTAATTATGCAAAGTGCTGCCCCCTCCCCCCCCCCTT